>CAUYRT010075676.1:0-40693 GCA_963574885.1 Lepilemur ruficaudatus
TTTTTAGTTGGCCAATTAATTTCTTTTCTATTTATAGTAGAGACGGGGTCTCGCTCTTGCTCAGGCTGGTCTTGAACTCCTGACCTTGAGCTATCCACCCGCCTCGGCCTCCCAGAGTGCTAGGATTACAGGCGTGAGCCACCGTGCCTGGCCAGGATTACCTTTCTTGAGAGATTCAAAAATTGGATTCATCTGTTAAATGTGTTGTCTTGTCAAGAAACAAGGAAGTCATGCTGTTTTAGTTTGTACATGTTCTGAAATAATTTTATTGGCATCTCAGGAACTTAGTTAATTGTTGGTTAATTTTTTGACTGTTTTCATTCTTTAATGAAGAACTCTAAGTTAATAATTTAATGAAAAAGATTTTATAACAGTAAGAACTATAAGACCCTTTGTCTATTGAAAAATACCTTAACAGCTAATAACAGACTATAATGGCTTTAACAGTATCTGGCAGAAAATTGATGTTACCGATCTATACCTATGTGTGTTCCTAAAATCTCATTTACTTCTTCCCTCTTTTTTTTTTTTAATTTGGTAGCTGCAGGAACTTGTGTCAGTACATAGAGCAGTGATCCAGACAGCTGTACCTTTACAAACAGCCATTCTGAATGCCAAATTAGCTTGTAGTGCAAATGTTGAACGAGAATTGCACCTGCTCTCAATGTGGATGAAAATGGCAAATGTTATGGAAAACATAATTTTGGGATTTCCTTAACACTAATGGCAGGTGATTTCTGAATTCTGCCGGGGATTCTTCATCTTGGGGTTATGGACATCTTATTCAGAGCAAATCAGCCTTCTTGTCTCTTTTGATAGGATTTGGGTATGTTATTTTTAAGTAATGATGTACTTTTTGTGCTGTAATCCTATACTTGAGATGTTGCATTAAACGTTATCTTCCAAATACACTGGTGGTTTCCTAGAATTATGTTTTGGGCCAAAAATTGCTAACTAGAATCTAACTAGAATTTATCATGTTTGAATATTGCATTTTGGATTAAGAACTGAGTAGCTAAGACTGTAAGTAAGGGTATCTCTGCTATGATAAGTTACTGTGGAAGAATGGTCTCATTTTAGGAATTAACAAATTGTTTGATAGTTGACAGGATTTAAAGGACAGTTTATGCTGTATGTAGAAAGCTTTTCTTACTACAATGTGTTTTGAGTATTGGGGGAAGTAACTATGTAGGTATATACTGAAGTTTTCTTTTTTGAATTTGTAGCTTCTTTAATACCACCCTTAAGCTAAATGCATAGGGTTTGTGTCTTCTAAGACACTCTCATTTAATCTTTTTTCTTTTTTTAAAGAGACAGTCTTGCTCTGTCACCCAGGCTGGAGTGTACAGTGGCACCTTCATAGCTCACTGCAGCCTCAAACTCCTGGAGTCAAGCAATACTCCCGCCTCAGCCTCCTGAGTAGCTGGGATAACAGGCATGACCACCACACCCCCTAGCTAATTAAAAAAAATTTTTTAGAGACAGGCTTTTCCTGTGTTGCCTAGGCTGGTCTCTAAGGTCTGGCCTTAAGCAATCCTCCTGCCTTAGCCTCCAGAGTAGCTGGGATTACAGGTGTGAGCCATTGAGCCTGGCTTTCTATCTAATCTTTATCTTTCAACTCTTAAGCAATTTTCTTTGTTACTTTCACTATTTTGGTTCATAAGGTTTTTTTTAATAACTTCAATGATACATAATTCACATAACATACAATGCACCCATTTAAAGTATATAAATCATTGTTTTTAGTATAATAAGTACTTTAGATAAGTGCATCCACTGCCACATTCCATTTTAGAGAATTTTTATCACTTCATAAAGAAATCCTAGACCTTTTTGCTATCATCCTCCATGCCCCTTCCTCCTCCACCCTTATCTATTTTCTGTTTTTAGAGATTTCCCTATTTTGGAAATTTTATATAAATGGAATCATATAATATGGTCTTTTCTGCCTGTTTTCTTTCACTTGGCGAAATGTTTTCAGAGTTCATTCATATTGCGCACTGCTTCACTCATTTTATGGCTGAATAATATTCTACTGTATGGATATACACATTTTCTTCATCCATTCATATTTGATGAACATTTGGGTTGTTTCTACTTTTTGGCAATTGTGAATAGGCAAATTTGTGTACGTGGTTTCGGATGCATATTTCAATAATCTTGGGTATATGACTAGGGTGGAATTGTTGGGTCATTTAGTAATTCTATGTCTAACTTATTGAGGAACCAGCAAACTTTTCCATGGTGGCTGCACAATTTTGTATTCCCACAAACAATATATGAGGCTCTATTTTCCACATCCTTGCCAACATTTGCTATCTTCCAGTTTTTTATAGCCTTTCTAGTGAGTGTTAAATAATGTCTTCACTGTGGTTTTGATTTGCATTTCCCTGATGACTAATGATGCTGAGTATCATCATGCTTATTGACCATTTGTATATATTCTGTGAAGAAATTCAGATCCTTTGCTCTTTTTCAAATTGGATTTTCTTATTGAGTTGTAAGAATTATTTGTACATTCTGCTTACACATCCCTTATCAGATATATGATTTACTCCATTCTGTGGGTTGTCTTTTCACTTTCTTGGTGATGTCTTTCAAAGCACAAAAGTTTCTTAGATGAAGTCCAGATTATGTATGTTTTCTTTTGTTGCTCATGCTTTCAATGTGACGTGTAAGAATCCTTTACCATATCCACAGCCACAAAGATTTACTCGTGTATTTTATAGTGTTAGCTCTTACTTTTAAGACATTGTTTCATTTTGAGCCCATTTTTGTGTAGGATTTGAGATATAGGTCCAACTTAATTTTTCATATGTGACTAACCAGTTGTCCCAGCATCATTAACTGAAAAGACTCTTCTTTCCCATTGAATGGTCTTGCCATTCTTTTCAAAAGTCAGTTGACCATAGACACGTGAATTTATTTCTGGACTCTCAATTCTATTCCATTGATCTGTATATCTGTCCTTGTGCCAATACCATACTCTTTTGATTGCTGTTGCTTTGTAGTAAGTCTAGAAATAGCAAGTGTGAGTCCTAAAATTTGTTCTCCTTTTTCAAGATTATTTTGACATTCTGGGTTTCTTGCAATGCCATATGAGTTTTAGCATCAGCATGTTAATTTCTTCTAAGAAGTACCCTGAGCTTCTGATAGAGATTTCACTGAATCTGTAGATCAAATGGGGTTTATTATCATCTTAACAATAATAAATTTTCTGATTCATGAACATGGATTGTTCTTCCATTTAAGTCATCTTTAATTTCTTTCAACAATGTTTATAGTTTTCGGTGTATGAAAGTCTTATACTTTCTTTGTTAAATTTATTCCTAAGTAAGTCTTTTTGATGCTATTATAAGTGGAATTTTTTTCTTAATTTCATTTTCAGGTTGTTCATTGCTAATAGAAATACAATTGATTTTTGTGTATTGATCATGTATCCTGTAACCTTCCTGAGCTTATTACTTCTAATTTCTCTTTCAATCTAAATGCTTTATATTTCTTTTTCTTGCCTCATTGCCCTGGCTAGAAGCTACAATACAATGTTGAATAGAAGTGGTGAGTGCAGATTTACTTGCCTTGTTTCTATCTTAGTGGGTTAATATGTTAGCTGTGGGTTTTTCATAGAGGCCCTTTATCAGGTTGAGGCAGTTCCATTCAAATCCCAGTTTGGTGACTGTTTTTATCATGAAAGGATTGAATTGGATTCTTTCTGCCTCTGACAAGCTGATCATATGATTTGCTTTTTATTCTATTGATATGATACAGTACATCAATTGATTTTCTTATGTTGAACCAACCTTGTATTTCTGACAATCTTTATCATGCTGTATAATTCTTTTTATATATTGCTGGGTTCAGTTTGCTGGTATTTCATTGAGTATTTGTGTGTCCATATTTCTAAGGGATATTGGTCTGTAGTTTTCTTGTAGTGTGTTTGCCTGGTTTTCGTGTTAGACAAACTGGCTTCATAAAATTAATTGGGAAGTGTCCCCTTCTCTTTTATTTTTGGAAATGTGAAAAATTAGTTTTAACCTTTTAAAATATTTAGTAGAATTCAACTGTGAAGCCATCTGGACCTGGACTTTTCTTTGTGGAATGTTTTTGATTGATAATTCAATCTTTCATTTGTTGTATGTCTATTCAGATGATTTAGTATTTCTTGAGTCAGTTTTGGTAGTTTGTAGCTTTCGAGGAATTTTTGCATCTAATCTATCTAATTTATTGGTACACAATTGTTTGTTGTATTCCTTCATAATTTTTTATTTCTTTAAGGTTGGAGTGATGTCTCCACTTTCACATGATTCTAGTGATTTGAGTCTTTTCTCTCTTTTTGTTAATTTTGCTAAAGGTTTGTTAATTTTGGCGATCTTTTCAAAGAACCCCCTCTTTTTGTTTCCTTGATTGTCTATATATATTTTTTAAATTCTTTATTTCATTTCTGCTCTAAGCTTTATTATGTCCTCCCTTCTGTTTGCTTTAGGTTTATTTTGTTCTTCTTTTTCTAATGTATTAAGGTTGAAAGTTATTGATTTGAGATCTTTTTTTCTTTATATAGACACTTATAGCTATATATTTCTTTTTTATCACTGCTTTAGCTGTATTTTCTAAAATTTACCATGTTGTATTTTTAATTACATTTATCTCTAAGTGTTTTCTGATTTCCCTTTGGATTAATTTTTTGACCTGTTGATTATTTTTTTTTTGTTTAATTACCACATATTTGTGCATTTCCCAGTTTCTTGTACTGGGCAGAATGTACTTTGTATTATTTCTATTCTTTAAATTTATTGAAATTTCTTTTATGGCTTACCATGATCTATCCTAGAAAATGTTTCATGTGTACTTGAGAAGAATGTCTATTCTGCTTTTGTTTGGTGGAATGTCGTAAACATGACTGTTAGGTTTAGGTGGTTATAGTGTTGCTCAATCTTCTGTTTCTTTATTGATCTTCTGCTTAGTTTTATTTTCATTATTGAAAGTATGATATTGAAGCCTTCAACTATTGTTGAATTATTTATTTATCCATCATTTCTCTATTGTCAGTTTTTAATTCATATATTTTTTGGTGCTCTGTTCATATATATGTATGTATATACATGTATATATAAATATACAAACACACACACATATATACATCTTGTGTAATATATAAAGTATTTTGTGGATATGAATTATCATCTGTAGTCACTTGTTTTCAGCCTGAAGTCTTCCTTGAATATTTCTTGTAAGGTGGGCCTACTTACCAACAAATTCTTAGTTTTTGTGTATCTCTGAATGTCTTTATTTTGCCTTCACTTTTGAAGGATAGCTTTGCTGGATGTTTTGACAAGTTTGATTTGGCTTGACAGGTTTTGGATTTTCTTTTTCTGTTTCTTTTTTTTAACACTTTGAATATGTTATGCTACTATCATGTCTGGCCTTCATTGTTTCTGCTGAGAAGGCAACAGTTAGCTTTTTGGCGTTCCCTTTTGAGTGAAGAATTATTTTTCCCTTGCTGCTTTTAAATATTTTTTCTTGGTCTATAACTTTTTCGTCATAGCATTTTTACTGTGAGTACGTGTTTCTGGATCTCTTTGTGTTTAGTGTTTTTGGAGTTCATAAGCTTCCTGGATGTGTGGGTTAGTGTTTTTCAATAAATTTGAGAAGTTTTAAATTATTATTTTTTCAAATGTTTTCCTTTTCTCTTCTTTGGTAGTTCTGATTATGTGTATTTTGGTGCACTTAATGATGTTTCACATTTTTCTGTGTTCATTTTTCTTCCTTTGCTTTTCTTTTTTATTCTTTGAATGTCATAATCTCTGCCTTTTAGTTTGCCAATTTCTTTTTTCTGTTAGCTCAAATTTAGTTTTGAGCCCTTCTAATGTATTTTTTATTTCAGTTGTTATACTTTTTAGCTCCAGAATTTCCATTTTGTTCTTTTTAAAATTTCTCTCTTTTTATTTCTTCCTTATTTGATTTGAACTTGTCTTACTACTTTAATCATGGCTTTTTAAATCATAGTCTCCTTTAGTTCTTTGAACATATTTATGCCTACTTTGAAGTCTTTTTCTATTTTTACATCCGGTCACTCTCATAAGCAGTTTCTATTGCTTGCTATTTCACCCCCGCCCTCACCAACCCCAGTGTGTGGATCATACGTTCCTGTTTCTTTGCAAATCTCATTATTTTTTGTTAGTAAATGGACATTTTAGATAATATATTGTGGCTACTCTGGGTTTTTGTCCCCTGCCCTTTGTGGGATTAGTTGTTGGTACTTGCTTGTTTATGTGTTTAGTGACTGGCTGGATTATTTTAGTGAAGATAATTCCATCCCTTCTCATTCCACAGTGTTAAGTTTCTGGTGTTATTCCTCATGAAGCGCCATTACGTGTGTCCACGTTACCTTAGGAGGAGCGTAGTTTTCATAGGGTTCTCTTTTCTTTCACACTTTTCTTTCTTTCACACCACCTTTTAAACTCTGCTACTTGCAAGCTTATTGCTCTATTGTTTGTAATATTTCCATGGTGCATAAATTGCTGTACAAACTAATGTAGTAAGTTTGTGGCCCCTTTGAAAGAACAATTTCAAAGGTCAGTGTTGATACTTATTCTGATCCCAACAGGGCTCTGCCTAGTTGTCTCTTTACTCAATTCTCTCCTGCAGCCTAGTCCTTGAATCTGTGAATCTTTTCTGAATTGTGGTTCGCTACAACCTTTGAAGTTTTTGAGAGAGCCCTTAGACTTCGACTTCATGCCTTGTTACAAATGAGGTCAGTTCCTTTGGGAATATTGGAAGCTATCTGTGGTTTTTGTTTTTGTTTTTGTTTCTCTGTTCTTTTTTCTTTTTTTTTTTTATTTCAGGAAATTATGGGAGTACAAACATTTTGGTTACATGTTGTGACTTTGCCACATCTCAACCATGATTTGAGACATGCCCTTCCCCCCAACAATGCTCACCACATCCATTAGTTGTGAGTTTACTCACTCCAAACCCCCAAAGACTATTACTACTGTGTGAGCACCTTAGTGTTGATTAGTCAGTGCCAGTTTGATGGCGAGTACATGTGGTGTCTATTCTTCCATTCTTGTGATACCTCACTTCAGAAGAGATAAGGTCTCACTGTGTTGCCCAGGCTGGAGTGTAGTGGCTATTCACAGGCACAATCATAGTGTGCTACAGCCTCAAACTCCTGGGCTCAAGGCATCCTCCTGCCTTAGCCTCCTGAGTGTCTGGGACTATAGGTGCTGACACAGCACCCAGCTTGGAACTGTTTTATGGCCTACCTCTACCTCTAGGCAAATTCTCTGAGGCACAGCTGTGTAGCTGAGGGTGGGGGCAATGGCAGGCCTCTCTCTAAATGATACTCCTACTTTGGGAGCTGATTATATGATGGAGAGGGTAGACAGTAGCCTAAAGTCTTCTAGATTTGTTTTACTTGGTGTGGAATGACTGCCTATTGATGAGCCAGGTTAAGGGTAATTGGGGCCACTGTGTTTTGCTTGGTGCTTGACCCAAAGATAGAGCCTCCATTCATGAGTGGGGGCTGGGTAGAAGAAGGGAGCCCCACTTCATGACTACGCTTGCTGGAAACTTAGCCTCAGCAACAGATAGATGGGGACAGATTGAGAAATGCTGATGTCCAGCTCCTTACAGGGAGAAAACCCTTAGGGAGCTAGAGGTAGAGTGAACTCTGTTCTTGGATGCATTTTTGCCTTGCTGATCTGAGAAGGGAAAGGGAGGGAGTGGTTTTGATTCAAATGCCACAGACTTTTGCTTTTCTTGTTGAGTTTTTATGGATTTCCTTGAATAAATACTTCTTCATTTGCTATATGCCTTTAGGACCATTTCCAGAGGCTTTGAATGGTTGTTTTATTATAGCTTTCCCCATTTTCACTGGGGAATAGTCTACAGGGCTCCTCATAATTTCATGCTGGAAGTTGATCTCTCATAATTATTTTTAAAATGTGAAAATTGAACTAAGTTTTTAGATGTGACCCAGGGCTAAATGATTTGAAAAGGGGTAAAATACACCATAAATATTCAGTCAGTTCAATTTGTTTTTGCAATTTGAGCTACAAGGTAACTCAGAAGCATCAGGAGATAATTTTATATTAGAACACAAAGAGCATCTTCATTCTATTTTATAGTTAAATAGTATTTCATAGGTCAAAGGGCATGTGCTTTTGTAATTTTGGTAGATATTGCCAAATTGCTCCTTTTCAGTGGCCATGCCAGTTTGTTTTCTCAATCAGTGTTTGAGATTGCCTGTTTCCTCTTAACCTTGCTAACAAAGAGTATTATTCAACTATTGGATTTTTGATAATCTGGAAGGGTAAGAAAAATAAATATAATTTTAATTTTTTATAACAAGTGAGGCTGAGCATCTTTAAGTGTGTTTTGATATATCTAAGGACTATTTGTAATTTGTATATTTTTAAATTTGTCTACTTTTATGATATTCTAAAAGAAGAACAATCAATTGACTTGTAACATGATTTGATATTAAGTGAACTAAAGTAAAGAATAAATCCTGATCAGAAGACTTTGAACTCAAATTTCATTGAGTGATTGATGTATCATTAACAGAATTGGTGATGAGAAGAGAAAGCTAATTTGAGGAATGTGGTGATGATTTTAGTTGTGGGTATTTTTTCCATGTTTGATCTTATTAGAGCTATAATCCACCAATTTAGTGTTAACATTTGTAAAAATTAATATAAAATTAATGTATATGTATGAAATCTAGAGTATCTCCCTTTATTTATTTATTTATTTTTTTGAGACGGAGTCTCACTCTGTTGCCCGGGCTGTAGAGTGCCATGGCTTCAGCCTAGCTCACAGCACCTTCAAACTCCTGGGCTCAAGCGATCCTTCTGTCTCAGCCTCCTGAGTAGCTGGGACTACAGGCATGCGCCACCATGCCCGGCTAATTTTTTCTATATATTTTTAGTTGGCCAATTAATTTCTTTCTATTTATAGTAGAGACCGGGTCTTGCTCTTGCTCAGGCTGGTTTCGAACTCCTGACCTTGAGCAATCTGCCCGCCTTGGCCTCCCAGAGTGCTAGGATTACAGGCGTGAGCCACCGCGCCCGGCCATATCTCCTTTTTTTTTTTTGAGATGGAGTGGCACTCTTGTCTCACAGGCTAGAGGACAGTTGAATGATCATAGCTCATTGCAGCCTCCGACTCCTGGTCTCAAGTGATCTTCCTGCATCAGCCTCCTGAGTAGCTGGAACAGTAAGGTGCGCACCACTGCGCCCGGCTAAATTTTTCTTATTTTTGTAGAGATGTGGTCTTGCTGTGTTGTTCAGGCTGGTCTTGAACTTCTGGCCCCAAGTGATCTCCCCCACCTCAGCTTCCATAGTGCTGGGATTATAGACGTGAGTCACCACACCTGCCCAAGAGTATCTTATTTTAAAGTGAAATTCGTTAATACTTATAAGGGTAGGGCTGTATGAGACTAAGTTTGGAAAAATTGGAGTGGACAAATGGGCGTGTGATTCATTTCCATTGTGGTCATAGTTTAGTGATTTTCAATTCAATTCTAAAAATATTCACTGTGCCAGGCAGTGTTTTTAGGTGACTTTGGTATAGGAGAGGTAAATAGGCAAAAATTCTCCTCTTATAGAGCTTAAATTCTGATACGTGGTTGAGGGAGGCACAGGAGGAGAAAGGCGGAAAGGGAAAGAAAAGGTGCATGTCAGGCGGTACAAGTATAAGGAGAAAGGGTGGGATGTGCATTTTAGATAGATTGATTAGAAAAGGGCAGTCTGGTAAGGTGACATTTTCTCTGAAGGAATTAAGGGAACATTCTATGTAAATATCAGTTAGCAGGGTATTTTAATTATAGGGAACATCAGGTGCAAAGGTGGGCATATACTTAAGGAATAGTAAAAAGGACAGAATGGCTGAAGCAATGAGCATGGAGGTAGGAAATGAGATCATAGAGAGAGAAATGAGTGCATATGGGGATGCTATGTCCTATTTAAGGACTTTGGCTTTAACTCTAAGATCAGAAGTCATTGTGGGGTTTTGAACTGAGGAGGGGCATGTTTGAAAAGAATCACTCTGACTGTTGGCATAGTGAAGATAAAAATAGCTAACAAATACTGACTTGTTATGGCTAGGTACTCTTATAAGCACTTCTTTACTTTAAATGACCCATTCTGAGAAAGGCTGCTGGGTGGTTTATTTCCTTGGATACCATTCACACTGGAGTCTGTGTGCTCATTGTTCCCTGGAGTTGTGTAGTACTTTGTGGCTCTGTTGGGTGGCTCTGTACCTGAGAATGAATAAATTACTTTTGAGGGGGGGGAAATAGAATGAAAGATTATGTCTTGAGCTGTGGAAAAAACTCAGAAATTAGGAACAAGAAATGCTGAGAAAGGAAAAAGAATTGTGATCAGGGAGATAGTGTGTCAAAAACTGGATAGTTTTATAATTAATACTTGGAGGAAAAACCACTAGGTCTGGCAAGATCATTGGTGATCCTATATTCATGTAAAACATGATGGTAAAGAAAATCTTATTTTTGATGTTAAGACATTAGGGAGCTGAGATTTTCCATCTAACATTCAAAAGATAAATTAATAGTTATTTAAAATGCAGGGTATCTTACATAAAAGAAAGCTTCTTAATGCCTGTCTTAAAAATGTTGATTATGATCCCTATAGATATTTTTTAAGTGATATTCATGAATATTTGGTACTAAGATGAGTGCCTAATACTGTCAATACAAACTTAAAGTTTCATGTATATGCAGAACTTCTCAAGGCTTTTTTCTTTTTAAAAAATACGTTATTATTCTTGGTGCTTGTCTAATATGTTAGATATTTTTCTACATGAACATTATTTCATTTGTATTAATTGCTAATTCCTAGACATTTATGATGATTGCTATCAATTTATAAATCTTTTAAGAAGTGTTTGGGTGAGGGGAGGGTGGTGTTAAGAGTTATGTATTTACTTTCATATTTTTAAAATATGTTTGTCTTGCTGCTTTATTGCTTTCTCTGCCATTTCCCTTTTCAAAAATTTCTTAACATTAGTTGATATCTTTTATATTTCCTAATTTGATATCTTTTTATCACAGTATATTTCATGATCATTTCAGTGTCACAGTTTTTTGGAAAATACTGAAAAGTGCTTGCATAGTATAGTGAAAAATTCTTTAGGTTTGGATTCAGATAGATGTCATTTCAAAATTCAACTCTACTATTAGCTATGTAACTTTGGGAAATTTGTGTAAGGTTTTTAAAGCTGTATTTTTTTAAGTCAAAAAATAATAGTACTTTAATTTTTAAAGATTATTAGGAGGATTTGTTAGATAGGATTAGCAGAGTGTTTATTATAGTACCTAGCATATAATAAGTGTTCAATAAATATACTGGCTAGTATTTTAGAATTGATATGACAGATTCCTTCTTAATATTAATAATTCATTTTGTTTATTTTACTGTTCTTTTGTGAGGATAACTTCAATGAAATGAACAGGAAAAAAGAAAATATTTATTAAACATTTAATGTCTCCTATATACTCAGCATAAATTTCTATTTTATGATTTTGTGTGAATTCTCAGAGAATAGTTAGAATTTGGTAAATATAACATTTGTACATGCAAAATTAGAGTGTAACATTTCTGGTCAGGAAAAAAAGATACATTACCAGATCATACTTGAGGAAATCTAAAGGCTTTCTAGAAGAGATATCATGAAGTTATATAATTGGAAGTCTGAATCCTAACACTGGTTCTCTAACTCTGAAATCAACTTAATCTTTGGCAGTGACTCTGCATAGGAAAGTGGGAAATTTTTATAGTTATGTAAAGCACTTGAAGCACTATGTTTTAGATTTCAGATTTATTAAGCATTTAAAATAATATAAAAATTTGGCATGTAGTTGTGATTCCTTAAAACATTCTAATGGTTCTTTAACTCTAAAATGACAGCTCTTATGTATTAAGTTGTAAGAAAGATAGTACTCTGGCCTCTGAGTATGTTGAAAAACAGATTAAATAAATTTTAGAATTTCATTTGTTTATACCGAGAAAAAACAAGTGTAAGTGTTTATTATTCTGTGATTGAGTTATATTCAAATCATAATTATTTTTTTAAAACATTAATGTTCTTGAATTATATAATTGCATATAGCTCCTTAGCAATGTGAAAAATTATTATTTTGTCTAAGTTACTATTTTTCTTAAACTTTTTGGGTACTTCTGTATTAATTTGGCTTTACACCTCTGCTGAATGAATGTTATTAACTTGAAAAAGTTAAATTTTGAGGTAACAGGTATTTTATTTGTTTACCTTTCTTCTTTTTATTAGCTATTTGAACTCCTGGGACCTGAAGGACTTGAACTTATTGAGAAGCTCCTCCAGAACAGAATTACAATTGTGGATAGATTTCTTAATTCCTCAAATGATCATAAATTTCAGGCTCTTCAAGGTAAGAAAGTGTCTAGTGGTAGTTGTAATTTAAAGGAAAGTTTCATTGGTTAGCAAACATTTTTAATATAATTACACTTTTTATATCCTTTGATCTACTATGTAGTTTACTGATACCAGTCTGTTAAGTAGATTGTAGATATTACAGATTATGAAACAAATACAAGTGACCTAATTAGGAGGGCATTATGGCAATGTTTGGGTATGGCATTTTGAAATTTTTTAAAAAAGAAAATACATGAAATACTTACTATGGGCCAAGTAGTATTATAATTTCTCCCCCAGTTTTTATTTTGAAAACTTTTAAACCTGTGGTAAAGGTATAAGAATAATACAGTGGACACTTGCATACCCTTTATGTATATCCACTGGTCAGTAACATTTTGCTTTCCCTGGCCCCTTTACACACCCACCCACCCACTACTGTTTAAGTTTTTGCTGATGAATGACAGGAAGTTGCAGAAATCACGATACTTCACCTATAAAATCTTCAGCGTATTGCTATGAAAAGTGAGTCTCCTAGTTAACTGCAAAGCAGTTATCATAGCAAATTAAACACTTACAGTGTCATGTATTACATATATTTAAAAATCCCAGAATAATTAGAGAAAGTTGGCTGGGAAGCCAAAATTGTAAAAAATTCCTGACTTAATCATGGCACAACTGCTAGTAAACTTCAGGTTTGAAGTGATATATAGGAAAACAATTTTTTTTTTTACCCTTACTCAAATGTTCCTTGCCATCCTTTCACATAGTTGAAGATTTTTCAAAAAGTGTATAAGAAATTAGACACCTTTCTTTAAACTATTCAACGTATATTTTTCTTTTATGTAACTTATGTCATCATTTCCCTTACATTTATGTTTTATAGTACTAAAAGGAAGTGATAAAAACAGCCTTGATGTAAATCCAAAATTTCTTACAGATTTTCTCTGTTATTTATTAATTACTAATAAGTGTCCTCAGAAGCCTAGAGTTACTTTAAGATTGTTAGAAACTTGGAAGATTTGAATTAGTGACTTTGTCTTTCTGCATGTCTCTTGGTTCTTTAAAATGTTGAACGCTTCTACACTGCCTTCCTCCAGGGTGCTCCCACCTGTTGAATAGTACATAATCAGACAAATTGCAGTAAATCAACAAGGTTTAGGAGCATTTAATATGGGTATCTGCCAGAAGAAAAGGAATGAGGCTAAATATCCAGTCCTGCGATGTTGCAAAATTCTGAGAATTTGGTGTTTTGTTTGTCAGTCTCCTAAATACTAATATGGAGATATTTACTAATTCCAGCTTATAATAGTGGTAATTTATTAATATAAAGTTCAGTATAAGTCCAGCTTCGTACATTTATTT
Organism: Lepilemur ruficaudatus; assembly: GCA_963574885.1. Lineage (NCBI taxonomy): Eukaryota > Metazoa > Chordata > Mammalia > Primates > Lepilemuridae > Lepilemur > Lepilemur ruficaudatus. The sequence continues at coordinate 13,780 of CAUYRT010075676.1, forward strand.
GAACACTGCAGATCATGAGTTTCATTTATGTTCATTATGTTTATTCTACAAATTTTATTATATTAGGATAACTTCTGACACCTATTAGGATAAGTTCTGACACATTTCTTGACTCAAAATAAATATTAAATTTGAATTATTAAAAAAAATCGAGCCATCAGGCTACCCTGAGATGTTTTCTATTCTTTTCAAACTACTTTTACTCTTTTGTTCCATGTTGGATTATTATTAATATTGCTTTCTAAGAATAATAATTATGTAATACCATAGAAAATTTGGGGCATTTAAACAAAAAGACTTTAATTTTTTCTAAGATCTGTGATAAAGAAGCTGGCAACCAGCATATTTTTTAGTAATTTTGTTGGTGTGTATGCATTAAAAATTATTTTCCCTAAAGTTTTTTGGGGGAGGGGGAGTAAGGAAGTATTCCTGAAGAAAGGAATCTTTAGACTCTTGTTATTTTATCACTATTCCCACTTATTTATATCTTTGATATAAATTTTACATTTATTGATCCTTCAAAATTTCTTTTCATAGCTACCAAATTATATTCTTTATTAAGCAACTTTAGTATGGCATGTTATTTACCACATCCATCCCATCCCTTCTCCAACATCACTGTCTCAGTAGAGTCAGCTAGTGGTATAATTCTCACCTCTTAAAATCAGTATTTTAGGAAGCAATGGCTTTTTTTGATTTAGCATTTTCTAGTTTTCATGCTGATACTCAGTCTTTTAATCCAGATATGCATCCATGTTATCCTTTCTCTGTTCTTATCACCAAGAAATGTAAGGTAGGTAAGAAGTGATTGGGTGCAGTGTACTGACCTCTAAATTGAGAACAGTTATGAATTAATTTCTACTTCGAGAGCTGATGTTGAGACTGTTTAGTGTAAGAGGTGTTATAAAATTAAAATTAAGTTAGTACATCATAAAGTAACAATGTTTTCAATAGTTATGCAAGACCTTTTCTGTCATAATTACATTCTAAAAGGATACAAGTTTCTACATTGTTCTTCAGTAGAATTTTATGTTGGAATTAAGATTATTCATTTCATTTCTGCTTGTCAGTCTCTACAGTTAGCCTGATCCAGCAAGGAGAATCAGACATTTAAACATCTGCAACTTTACAACTTGACTTTTTAAATTGCATATTATTTTTGGTATTACAGTATTCCAGTATATTCTAATTGAGACCTTAAAAAGCTTTCAATGAGGTAGACGTATTTTCTTCATATAACTATAATTTCCTTATTTGGATGATCATAGCATATATAATAGTATTTTATTACTGTCACATTTGCTTTAAATGTTAATGACATTAGTATAGCATAGTATGTCACTCAAAATATTTACAATTTCACACTTAAATTTTTTTTTTTTTAATTTCAAAATATTAAGGGGACACAAATGTTTTTGGTTACCTGGATCACTTTTGTAATGCTTGAGTCACACTATAATTGTGCCTATCACCCAAATAGTGTTCATTGTACCTGTTAGGTAGGTTTTTGCCCCTTCTTTTCCTCCCCCTTCCCTCACCTGATGTCTACCAAGTTTAATTTCCTTCTGTGCACATGTGTACTCATCAGTTAGTTCCAATTTAAAAGTGAGTACATGTGGTATTTATTTTTCCATTCCTTAAATACTTCAGTTAGGATAATGGTCTCCACTTCCTTCTAAATTGTTGCAAAAGGCATTATTAGTTCAACCTTTTCTGTGGCTGAGTACTAAGCCGTGGTATACATATACCACATTTTATTAATGCACTCATGAATTGATAGGCACTTGGGTTGATTCCACATCTTTGTGACTGTCAATTGTGCTGCAATAAACATTTGAGTACAGGTATCTTTTTGATAAAAAGGCTTCTTTACCTTTGGGTAAGTACCCAGTGGTGGGATTGCTGGATCCAATGGTAGGTTTACTTTTAGTTCTTTGAGGAATCTCCATATTATTTTCCATAGAGGTTGTACTAATTGCAGTCCCACCAAGAGTGTATAAGTGGTCCTTTCTCTCTGCATCCATGCCAGCTTCTATAGTTTTGGACTTTTTACTAAAAGCCATTCTAACTGGGATAAGGTGATGTCTCATTGTGGTTTTAATTTGCATTTCCCTGATGACTAGTGACTTTGAGCATTTTTTCATATGTTTATTGGCCATTTATCTATCTTCTCTTGAAAAGCTTCTGTTCATGTCTTTTGCTCACTTTTTAATTGGGCTCTTTTTCTTTATCCATGCTGATTTGTTTGAGGTTTTTTTTTTATAGATTCTGGATATTGGCTGTTTATCAGATGTATAGTTTGTAAATATTTTCTCCCATTCTGTAGGTTGTCTGCTTGCTCCGTTGATTATTTCCTTAGCTGTGCAGAAGCTTTTTAGTTTAATCAAATCCCATTTATTAATTTTTGTTGTTGCTGATAATTGCCCTTAGGGTCTTCTTCATAAATTCTTTGCCTAGACTGATACCTAGAAGAGTTTTTCCTACATTTTCTTCTAGTATTCTTACCGTTTCATGCCTTACATTAAAATCTTTTTTTTTTTAAATTTCAGCCTATTATGGGGGTAAAAATGTTTAGGTTATGTGTGTTGCCTTTCCCTCCCTTCTCCCCTGGAGTCAGAGCTTCAAGCATGTCCATCCCCCAGATGGTGCGCATCACACTCTACATTAAAGTCTTATATCCATCTTGAATTAATTTTTGTGAGTGGTGAGAGATAGGGATCCTGTTTCATTCTTCTGCATGTGGCTATCCAGTTTTCCCAGCGCCATTTATTTAATAGGGATTCTTTTCCCCAGTGCATGTTGTTGTCTTCTTTGTTAACTACAGTTTGCTGTAGGTAGATGGTTTTATATCTGGGTTCTTTGTTCTGTTCCATTGGTCTATGTCTCTGTTTTTGTACTGATATCACACTGTTTTGGTTACTATAGTCTTGTAGTGTAGTTTAATGTCTGGTAATGTGATGCCTCCAGATTTGTTCTTTTCTTTAAAATTGCTTTAGCTATTCAGGCTCTTTTATGGTTCCAAAGGAAGCATAGAATTATTTTTTCTAGATCTGTGAAGTATGACATTGGTATTCTGATGGGGATTTTATTGAATCTGTAGATTGCTTTGGGTAGTATGAATATTTTAACAATGTTGATTCTAACAATCCATGAGTGTGATATGTTTTTCCATTTGTTGGTATCCTCTGCAGTATCTTTCCTCAGTGTTTTGTGGTTCTCCTTGTAGAGATATTTTACCTCATTGGTTAAGTGTATTCCTAGGTATTTTATTTTCCTTGTAAAAGCTATTGTGAGTGGTATTGAGTCTTTAATTTGACTCTCAGCTTGACTGTTTTTGGTATATAGAAATTCTACTGATTTGTGTACGTTGATTTTGTACCCTGAGACTTTGCTGAATTTATCAATTCCAGGGGTCATTGGGTTTTTGTAAGTACAAGATCATATCATCAGCGAAACATGATAGTTTGACCTGCTCTTTCCTGATTTGGATACCCTTTATTTCCTTATCTTGCCTGATTGCTCTGACTAGGACTTCTAGCACTATGTTGTATAGAAGTGTTGACAGTGGGCACCCTTGTCTTGTTTCAGTTCTTAGAGGGAATGTTTTCAACATTCAGTATGATGTTGGCTGTGGGTTTGTCATGTATGGCTTTTATAATTGTGAAATATATTCCTTCTATGCGAAGTTTATTGAGGGTTTTTATCATGAAAGGATGCTGGATTTTGTCAAATGCTTTTTCTGCGTCAATTGAGATCATCATGTGTTCTTTGTTTTTGTTTCTATTTATGTGGTTAATCACATTTATTGGTTTATGTATGTTGAACCATCTTGTATCCTTGGGATGAAACCCATTTGGTCGTGGTGAATTATTTTTTTGATATGCTGTTGGATTTGGTTTGCTAATAATTTATTGAGGATTTTTTTCATCTATATTCATATGGGTTTTTGGTCTGTAGTTTTATTTTTTGGGGAGGTTCTTTCCTGGCTTTGGTTTCAAGGTGATACTGGCTTCCGAGAATGAGTGGGGATAATTCCCTCCTTTTCAGTATTATGGAATACTTTCTGTAGTATGAGTACCAGCTCTTCTTCTTAGGTCTGGTAGAATTTGGTTGTGAGTCTAGCTGGTCTGGGGTGCTTTGTTGGTTGAAGGTTTTTTATTACTGCTTCGATCTTACTGCTCAATAATGGTCTGTTCAGGAGTTTTGTTTCTTCCTGACTGAGTCCTGTGAGGTTGTGTGTTTTCAGGAATTTGTTCATTTCCTCTATGTTTTCTAGTTTATGTGCATAGCAATTTTCACAGTGTTTACAGATGATGTTTTACATTTCTGTGGTTATCAGTTGTAATATCTTCTTTTTCATTTTAAATTTTTAACATTTATTTCTCATAAGTGCATGGCATAATTTACATTTTAAACCTTCTGCTTTAATACCTGCATTTCTGATTGTGTGACTTTGTAGGCAGTTTTACTTTTCTTTTAGTTCATAGTACATTTGAAAACTGTTGAAATGTTACATTCTTTTTCTGACACCAGATGTTCTTTATAAGTTCCATTATTATACTAAATGTATAAGAATAACTTAGAAATAATTCATCTAAGACTCACTTAGGAAAAATACTTTTTTTCAGAACTGTAAAATTTAGTCCTAATATAGATGGACTATACCTCATGATTTTGAAGTATACTTTCTTTTTTAAGGCCTATAAAGCCATTATAGAAGGGGGTTGTTTCCTATGATTGAGAGTTAAGTGACTTATCCAAAATCATGTAATGAGACAGTGATACATTTCTGAAAATTGTGAAGATTTGACATAGAATGAATTAGAGAGCTAATTTTCCCATCTTGATGCTGTGTTTAATTCCTGCTTTGTTCTGTATTGGATCTTAAAATTTGATAATATAACTTGCTCTGTGCTCCATCAGAATATGTACTAAGTCTCGTTCTTCATTTTATTCCTAGCCTATCACTAGTGCCTACATCCAAGTAGGTCCTCAATATAATAAATGCTTATTGACTGGAATTGCTTCAGCCACATTCTTTTTAGTTCCTTTAGGGTTGCAGTAAGTCAAAATACTCCTGCTTACAAAGATTTAACTAAACACAGAAGATAATCCCTTTGGAAGATCGTTTTTCCTGAGTGTTGAGTTGACCAAACCACAGACCTAAATTGACTTTGTAAACATTGGGTTTTAATTTGACCTGGTTCCCCTTAGTGGTTCTGGCCTTTCAGGGTTTTTTTTGTTTAGACTGTGTTTCTGTGAAAAGATGGTCCATACCTTTTCTTTATGTGTTTTGATCATTATCTTAAATATGTCCTGAGCTAATGTTAATAAATGTTATTTCATGTGTAAATAAATAAGTGATGTATATGCAACTTAACAGGAATAAGGACTATAGGAAAAAGTTATATTTAATACATAAGGAGTTTTTATTTTATTATTATATTAACAGTAAATGCTAATTAGTATTGATAATTATCATATTTATTAACATTATATAAACAAAAATTATTTCAAAATTATGAAATTAAAATTTTAGGTTCCTGATGTAATATGTTAGAATTTATAATATAACATTAAACTGCTTAGTCTGTAGGAAGAAAATACTCTTGACTTTTCTTAAGCTGCAGTGTAATATCATTTATATGTTGTAATAAAAAGATCTCCTTAAAACACATTTTATGTTTCAGTAGGGGCTAAGAAGTGGTTTTCATGAAGGTTCAATAATGTTAAGATTTCTGAAACATTATGTCTCTTAAATTTGTTTTGTAGACAATTGTAAAAAAATTTTAGGAGAAAATGTTAAACCCAATTATGGTTGTCAAGTCACTATTCAGTCTGAACAAGAAAAGCAGTTAATGAAACAATATCGTCGTGAAGAAAAAAGAATTGCCAGACGAGAAAAAAAGGCTGGAGAAGATTTAGAAGTTTCAGAAGGACTTATGTGCTTTGATCCTAAGGAATTGAGGATACAGAGGTAATAAAAACCAGAAGCTGAAAAATGCTCGTGTCGTAATTGTTACTTTTATAGGTCATTATCATTTTTTAGTTTAGTTTTAGCAATTTAGACGATTCTTACTTCTAGTCACGTTTTCTTATAAGCAAAGAATTTTGTTATATGAAAACCTACTTTTCTGGGATAAGAAAGCAATGATCTGCTTAATTAGAATATTCTTGGTTACATTCACATAGGTGAGAGAATTAGAATATAAAGGTGAGCTATTTTTAGTTGCTGTGCACACACCATTAGTCTAAGATTTATAAAAGTTACATAAATTTATTTGAAACTTTTGTTTTCTTTCTAAGCTTAGTGATTTCCATGTTGTTAATTAGAAGTAGAAAGAAAGAAAATTAAATAAAGGCATTATTGCACTTGACTCTTTAAATATTGAAACCCTCTTTTAAAAAAAGAATCTATACCTTGTTAAATAAACATCTTTGAATTGTGAAAAAACAAAATTATAAATAAAGAACATTAAGTCAAACTTCAATTGGATGGTGTTATCTAAAAGTAATATCTAAACATGTGCTGATTTCTGTTTTGTTACCCAGAAAATTTCAGGATTTCTAATGTCTTTCTTTGCATAGTTTAATTTCTTCTCTCTTATGATGGAAGGCTACCTGAAATAGTTATTGTAATGACTTTGTTTTAGTATATGCTTTCCTTTTCAAGATAAAGATTTTAAATTTGACCTATTATTTTTATATTTTCAGAGAGCAGGCACTTCTGAATGCTAGAAATGTTCCAATTCTGAGCAGGCAGAGAGACATGGACACTGAAAAAATACGTTATCCCCATGTTTATGACTCCCAAGCTGAAGCCATGAAAACGTCAGCATTCATTGCTGGTGCAAAGGTATGTATGGCATTGATATGTAACCACTTTTGGATAATATGTCTATTCTGAGGAAATGACACTTAGATTTTCCCTGTTTTCTTTGTGAGTCTAGTACTAGTTGACTAGACTATGTTAAATTTTATTTTAAAATATTGGGTGGGAGTGTTCACTAGGGATTTGGGGGATGGGGGTAAACCCATGTCTGAGCGACGTGGTGGGCACTGTGGAGGGGTGGGACATGCTTGAAAAGTAGTTGGGGAGTGGAATTAGGGTCTCAACAGGGGAAAGGAATTCCTCTAAAACTGATTTATGTGATTAACTGTACATCTTGGTAAATTCACTACAAACCATTTAATTGTACACTTAAAAAAAAATATTGGGAGAAGTGAGATAAACAGTGTGAGTGTATATAAAGCTCCTGACATATAGTAGGTATTCAGAACATATTTGTTTACCTTGTTTTCATTATTTTTGCAGTTAGTATTTTTGAGTTTTATCAGTGGCATTACTGTTTGACTAAACTTTACACTGTATATTACACATTTTCCTAGTTATATGAGTACTTTTGTCTTCAGGAATACCATCTAATTAATGTATACTTAAAGAGTCATCTGCATACTGTGGCTTTTGTGTCATATGAGATATGTAGTACATGAATGCTTTATGTGTGTGTGTGTGTGTGTGTGTGTGGTTTTCTGTGTTTGCTTGTTTTTGTTTTATTTAGGATTGTTTTTCTTTGAATTAGCTACATTTATTTACCGGTGCTATGTCACAAAACCAGTAGTGTTCTCTCTCTCTCTTTCTTTAATTGAATCTTTACCAGACCAAATGTTTTATTTTTTATTGTTATTGGATTTTTATTTTTGATATTTATAGATGATTTTACCAGAAGGAATCCAAAGAGAGAATAACAAGCTTTATGAAGAAGTAAAGATTCCCTACAGTGAACCAATGCCAGTCAGCTTTGAGGAAAAGCCAGTTTATATCCAAGACTTAGATGAGGTGAGATGAGCTTTCATACAGTTGATATTTTTGAGGTGCGGTTTGTGTTGTAAGTGGATTTATATTGGAAAAATTATTTTTAAATATTAGTGGTTGGCTAATGCAATACAGAGACATATACAGTTAGTTACTAAAGAATTATAATAGGGTGGCTTAAATTTAAAAAACCCACATATATACATATATTCCTTTATACATTAAACATATTTATGTGTGTATTTGTGTATATATCTCTATATTTCATGTTTATTTTGGTTATTTCAGCTAATTTTTTGGTGTAACTTATATAAACTGACTCAAATAAACTGTCTTAAAGGATTCCTCTATTGTATTGATTATATCAAATGGTCAAGGTATAATAAAATAGAATCCTTTTCAGGGGATAAATTCTAATGTATTTTAAAACATTTACCTTTTCTTCACTTTTAAAATTTTGAATAATTTCAAACCTACAGAAGAATTGCATGAGTAGCACTATTCGTGTTTACCCTTCACTTAGGTTGACCATTTATTAAAATTTAGTCATATTTGCTTTATCTCAAAATATTTTTTAACTTAGTTTAAAATATTTTTAACCTTAGTTTAAGGTATACATATTATTTAAAGTTAATCTTTTCCATCATCAACATGAAGTTGCTGGGGTTTTTAATATGTAGTCAGTCATTCAGATATATGAAATAATGCAAGTAAGCAAAAAGAGCGGCATAAAGCAGCATAAAAAATACCCAAAGCCAACCTAAATTAGTTCCATTCTATACATGTGTACACGTGTATGTTCTTTTACAGAAATGGAATTACATCATACATACTGTTTTCTTTGTGCATGTATATATTAAATATATACTTGCATACATCTTTCTGTGTCAGTAGATGTATTTCTGCAGCATTATTATATCACAACAGAGTATTCCATTTTATGCCTTTATTACTTTTAAACTAACTCATTATTGTTACAGTTTTAAGTTGTTTTCTACAATAAGTTTTTATGATAGAATAAAATTTTAATTTTGTTTATTTTTATAGGAGTAAAAGTTTTTCTGAATGGGTTAAATCCCTCTATAACCTTAATATCCCTTTGCCATGTACCCTAATATTAAATATATTCACAACTTCTGTGTATTAGAATGTGAACATCTTTGTAGCTGGTAGATGGGGGGTCGGTGTTCAATGTTCTGCCTACCACGTATGATATGGATGGTCATTGTTTAACTGTTCACCGATTGAAGGACATTGGTTTTGTTTATACTTTTGGTGATTATGAATTATGTTAGTTTGCTTGGGCTGCCATGACAAAATACCATAGACTAAGTAGCTTAAATAACAGAAATTTATTTTCTCACAGTTCTGGAGGCTAGAAGTACCAGATTAAATTGGTGCCAGCTGATTTAGTTTCTGGTGAGGACTTTTTTCACCTTCTTCCTTCTTCTTATGTCCCCACATAGCTACTTCTTTTTGTGTGCATGGAGAGAGACCTCTGGTGTCTCTTTCTTTTCTTATATAGTCACCAGCCCTATCAATTTAGGACCCAACCCTAATGACTTCATTTAACCTTAAGTACCCCGCATAAAGTCCTTTCTTCAAATATAGTCATATTGGGGGTTAGGGTTTCAACATATGAATTTTGAGAGGACATAATTCTGTCCACAGCATGGAGAAAGCTGTTATAAACATTGGTGTGCAGGTTTTTGTGTGAACGTAGGTTTTCATTTCTCCGTGATAAATGCCTAGCAGTGTATTTGTTGAGTCATATTATAGTTGCATGTTTAGTTTTTTAAGAAACTACCATTGATTTTTAGAGTGACTATACCATTTTATAGTCCCACCAGCAATGCAGTGTGATCCGGTTTCTCCACTTACTAACCAGAATTTGGTGTTTTCACTATTTTTTAATTTTAATTTAGCCACTTATATTTTAATATATTATTTATATTTTTATTTTAGCCATTATGATTGTATGTAGTGATTTTTCATTGTTTTAATTTGCAGGTTCATAATGACTAACAATAATTGGGAAATAACACATTCAAATGCAGTATGTCATTATATGTAAATAAGTAAACTGTTTGATGTCATATCACTGTAGATACTGATTCTGCCAGACATCATAAGCTTGAGTAGTAATAAAAACCTCAGGAGAAAATGTAGATGTTAGCAGAATGTCAGATAGTTTAGTAGATGTTTCTTTTGACTTGGATCTCAGTTATGCTGGGTAGAATCTTTTATGTATCAGAGAAAGTGCTATTGAAGATGGTGGGTGGTATCTGTCTTTTTTCACTGAGATCATAATTGCATCTATTCTTAACTGTCCTAAAATGCTTTTATGTCCTTTTTCTGACTGACTGTCACATTGGATAAATTTATTCTGTTTTCTTAAAACCTCTGTAATTTGATTAAAAAGCTAAGGATAATTTAAAAATTCTAAAATTCTGTGCAAAAATACTGTTAATGTCATTAAATAAGTTTTGTACTTTCTTGGAAAGGGAATTATCTAAAAAATTCAGATGGATCTCTGGATTTGTCAGGAGTCACTCAATTGGAAGTTATAGAAATCAAAATCAAAACAAGCAAAGAAGACAATTTATGGGCTTTTCTACATGATCTGTCCAGGAAGAAAGCTGCCTATGTGCTGGGGTTGGATATGTAGGTTCAAGTGATGTCATTAGATCTTTTTCTCTGTCTTTTATTTATTTTCTTTCTCTTTCAATCTTTATTTCCTTTTCTTCACTTTATTTCCCTCTTATATTTTTATTTTCCTCTCTTTGTTTTACCCATCCCATTTTTATTTCCCTCTTTCTGGTTTTTTTTTTTTTTTTTTTTGAGACAGTGTCTTGCTTTGTCACCCTGGCTAGAGTACAGTGGCATCATCGTAGTGCACTGCAACTTCCAACTCCTGGGCTCAAGCGATCCCCCTGCGTCAGCCTCCCAAGTAGCTGGGGCTACAGGTGCACACCACCATGCCGTGCTAATTTTTTCTATTTTGTGTAGAGATGGAGTCTCAGTCTCGTTCTTGCTCAGGCTAGTCTCAAACTCCTGACTTAAAGCGATCCTCCCACTTTGACCTCCCAGAGTGCTAGGATTACAGGTGTGAGCCACCACTCCAGGCCTTTTTCTCTCATTGTTTTCATCCCCTAATTCCTGGATAGGCTTTCTCCATATAACCAGGGAAAAGTGTATGGAGCAGCTCCAAACATAACTGTTTCCCATACTCTAATCCCATAAGCAAGGGAGTTTTTTCCCACAAGTTCTTCCAGGAAAAAAAAGTTTCCTGGGTTGAACTCTGATATTCCTGACTTAGGTCACCAGTTTATTTCTGAACCAATTCCTTTTCCTATGGTGGGAATGTGGGGCTCTTACTGACCGTGGCTGCTCTCTTGCATGTCCTAATTGTCAGCTCCCCCTGAGCCACCAGGAGTCAAAAGGAAGTTTCCCAAAGAAAAGCAGGGTGCCATTATTACCCCTAAAAGAAGGATGAAAAAGAAATAAAGAGGAAAAAAATTACGTTTTTGATATTTTGGGTGAAAACTTAGGCTTACTTTTTTGTTGGTGTTAAATATGTTGATGTCTATTTGTACAGTTGGCAGTTACATCTTTTAGGAGTCAGTAGAGTGTTGCTTAGCAAAAATGAACTACTGACCCAAATATAATACTTGACTTGGAAAATTAATATAAAAGATGCATATAATTTTTCATTTGAAAAGCTAAGAAATTGAGTCTTATAAAATCTGATTGTAGACAATTTGAGATTTAGGTTTTCTGTGAGCCTGTCTTCTTGAATCCTGTGTTTATATTCTAAGTACTGGGGAAAAAAGAATAGGATGTTATCCATGATCAGTTACTCAGTGTAGTGTATCTGCTCCATTCCCATGGAAATAACTGGTACAGTAGAGGTATGTTGTGCAAAGTTCTATGGCAGAACAGAGAAGGCAGACTAACGAGAACAGGAAAGAAGCTTTCATGGAGGTGTATTTTGTTTGTTTGTTGTTTTTGTTTTTTGAGATAGAATCTTGCTGTGTCGCCCAGACTGGGGTGCCATGGCATCAGCCTACCTCACAGCAATCTTAGACTCCTGGGTTCAAGCGATCCTCCTACCTCGGCTTCCCAGAGTGCTAGGATTACAGGCGTGAGCCATGGTGCCTGGCCATGGAGGTGTATGTTAAAGGCATAGAATTTTGCCGGATAGACAAAGGGGATGGGGCTGTATATCAGGCAAAGGATGCTGTATGAAATATTTTGTGACCTTTGGGAAACAAGTACTTCAGTCTGATTAGCATAAGCATGTAGGCTGTATTTGGAGAGTCACAGCAATTGAGTCTAGAAAGAATAGCCTGCACATGAAGGGCTTTGAAAACCGTACTAAGAGATTTAGACTTAATGTTATGGGAAACATTACTTCTTAAATATAGGAGAGTAAATGGTCAAGTTTTTTCACTGAGAGGGATTACTCTGGCTACAACACAGATTTGAAGGTTCAGAGAAGAGCTGCTGCAGTAATTCAAGGGAGAAATGCTATAAGCCTGAATTATGAAAGTGGAGGCCTATGTAAAGAAGAGGACAACTGAGAGAAATTTAACTAGTATGTGTAATACCTGATGACTGATAAATAGGGGATGAGACAGAAAATCTAGAATGATGTCCAGTTTTGTTTTGAGCAACATGAGTGAGCAATAGTGCCATTTATTAAGTTACTTCCATCCTAACTTCCTGATACTATTGTAATATATCTTAGTTTTATCTTGTTTTAGTTTTTACATCAAATGTTATTGTTACTACTTTATAGTCAGTAATTTGGATTTACCTTTATATTTTGCCCAGTGTTTTTAAATTTTGTCCAATGCTTTCATATTCTATCACTTTTTATTTCCTAAAATTTCTTTGAAGTGAGAATGTGGTGGTGGCAAAAAGCTCTTAACTTTCGTTGATCTAAATTGCCTTCTCTATTATTCTTGAAAGATAATTTTGCTTGTGATATAATTCTAAGTTCACAGTGATTTTTCTCTTAGCACATTAAAGATTGTTTTCTATTATCTGCTTTTCATTTTTACTTTTGAGAAGTCTGCAATCAATCTAATTGTGATATGTTTTAAGGTAAACTTTTCTTTCTGGCTGCTTTTAAGATCTTTTCTTTGCCTTTGGAAGTTTGGAGTTTTACTGTGATACCATGATTTTAGATATAGCTTTCTTTTTAACCTTTTGTTCATCTGTTCATTCTATTGTTTGCCTAACATCAGCATCTAAAGAAATAAGGAAGAAAGGAAAAAAGGACTTTACATTTTTCATGTACCTATGATTGACAATATTGTTAGATGATATAAAAAAATCAAAAAAGAAGTACAAGGTACTTCTTGCCTTCGTGAGCTTGCAACACAGTTGAGGTCATAAGAAGGCATCTGTGTGGAGTATTTACCAATGATATACTGTGGAATGCATTAAGTACAAAATGATTAGCTCAAATACATGTAATTTTACATAGAAGGCAGGGGATCAGTGCAGGCTGTGGCTATTAATGAAGACTTCTTGAAGAACATGAGACTTAAGTTGTTTCTTGACTGCTTAGTCTGTGGTCGTTGGGCTTTATCTGAAACAACAACAATGAACTTGCAATTATTTTCTTAATAGAGCTGCTTTGGGGTATAAAGAGAAAGGAACAGTTCCCAATTTCATGTTGAAAATTTGTGTGGACCTGGCATAAAATACTGTCTTTGTGTCATTTTTTTAATATAGAATCTTCAAAATTAATTTTTGTTATAAAACATTGGTCATTGTCAGGAAGGGCATTATTTTATGTAGTGGAGTATCATTGGAGTTTTGCTAAGGAAAAACTTTTAAAATTCTCAGTTTATCCTCAAAAGTAATTGGGGATTTTATGTATTCATTGTGTGACATGTGAAAAGCAAGTTTTTGATAATATATTCTTTTCTGTTTTGGGGGTCAGTAGATGTTTAATATGTGAAAATTTGATCCATTGGATAAGCTTTCTTATAAAGTTATAAATAAGAGATTTTTATTTATTTTTGACTCCCAGCAATTATTTAACTTGAAAAGTAATGTTTGCTTGTAATGAAAATGCACTATCATTCAAAAATATGAAATTCTCAAGTCTCATTTGAGGGAAAATACTATCTTTATTTTCTAACCTTTTCAGGAGTGTAGTACTGTGAAGTCTACTGGGAACACTTGTAAATAGCTAAGTAGGAAAAGGGCACCAGCTGCTTGAAAAATACCGGCTAAACTACAGAGAGAGTTATAGCTAACATCTGCCTCAGCTAGGAGTAAAGTAATCAGACAAAATAACTTTCTTTACAACCTACACTTTATTGATTTTATAGCAGGTAATTAGAATAGAGAAGATTAAAAGCTTAAAGACATATTGAGCTGTCCCAGAATAATAATTTTAGAACTTGAATGCAGTCAGAAGTCTGAAAATTAGATGAATTTTACTTGTAATGTGGGAATTTCAAATTGGTTTAGAAATGGGTTTAGTCCATATCTTCCAATATATCTATGTGTTGTGAATATGCAGGCCTATTACAATAGACAGAAATGTTTGATATGGTTGTATTGCAATTTATGTAAGTTTCCTTGTTGTTTTTTGACTCTGAAAATATGTATGGATTGATTATCAGTCTTCAGTAATCATTTTTTCAGCTCATGATTGATGCAAGACTTGGTAAATACCCAGAGGTTTAGAACTATGATCTTGTCCTTAAGAAACTTGCTATCCTGTTAGGCAGGAAGAACTGATGTTGAATTCCCAGCTCCACCATTTGTACATTTTGTGATATGGATCAAGTTACATAACTCCTGAGTTTCAGTTTCTTCCTTAGACTGGTTATTTTGATGAGTACATGGGTTAACACACAAAATGTATAGCACTGTCTGTGATACATTTGAGCTGATCAGTAAATTCTCAGTCGAGGGAAGGCTTATATAAATTGTTCTTTTAGTTAATTTCTCATCTTGATGGCAGAGTTTTGCTATTTAATCTGGGCATAATTTTAATCTTTCTGTAATGAATTATTGATAGGTGGAATTATTATTGTATAAATAAAATTCCTCAAAGGTGAATATTGAAATTAGATAAAGCAAAGGAACTCATTTCTTTAGTTGATAATATGAATATCATTAGGTATCTCATATTACATTATTTAGCTTAATCCCCTTATATAATCCTTTAGAGCAAGAGGTTTAGAGAAGACAAGTTTAAATTTAAGATGTGCACATATTAAAGAGTGATTAAGTAAACATAGGTTACCTTGTTTTGTGTTCTCAACAAGTTCTCACATTCTTGATAAATTCCAGAGTTGTATGAAAATAATAATTGTGTAACTTTGGATAATTTAAAATATATCAGGCAATCAGTATATAAAGGAATCTGAACACATTCTTATGCAATTGGCATAATATTGTGTTTTATTATATAACTTGCATGATTTTTTTCCCTTCAGTGTTTTGCTTGACCCCTCAAATCTTTATATATTATACAAGAAGTTCAACCAATGCATTTTTCTTATAGGAATTCCCCCCTCTTTAGTAAACCCTGCCTTCAAATTTGATGCATGTTTTAAGCAGAAATTTTTCTGAGTAAAATGTACTTTGTTCTTTCCAGAGTGGGTTTTGTTAAATTGTTAAAAAATGGAAAAATCAGAAAACTTAATCACTGTGTCACTGTTTAGGATAACAGTTCTCAGTCTTGCTTTTCCTTGATAATCACTTGGGGGCTGTTGAGAAATGTACAGATTACCATTTCCCACCCCCTGGCAAATGAATGGGCATCTCAAGGGTCGAGTCCTGGAAATCTGCCATTTTTAAAAGCACATACCACCCCTACTCTGAATATGAGGAACCTGTTCTTAAAAGCACTGACCTCCTCAGCACATCCTTAGCCAAGCCCCTCTAGAGCCATCTCTGAGTAGGTGCTTACCCTATTCTTTTGAGTTGTAGGTTCAGAGTATTTGTAACCTACAAATATTCTAGTATTTGTAACGATTATGTTTTGAGCTTTGTAAGCATTTGTAACCATTACAAATACAAATGATATTTGTAACCATGATGTTTTGAACTTTAGACTATGTGGGGAAACAAATAGTCAACTGGATTTATAAATGGCTTCCTTAAATTTAAAGGTAAGATCTTTGGTCCCCAGTGACCTGGGCTGCAGACCAGTACTGGTCTGTGGCCTGTTAGGAACTGGTCCGCACAGCAGGAGGTGAGCAGCAGGCCAGGGAGCAATGCTTCATCTGTACTTACTGACCCACAGCTCCCCATTGCTCATAGGTCTGCCCCCTGTCAGATCAGCGGTAGTATTTGATTCTCATCGAAGTGCAAACCCTACAGTAAACTGCACATGTGAGGGATCTAGGTTGTGCGCTTCTTATGACAATCTAATGCTGCCACTACCACCCCCACCCCAACCCCCCACCCCCACCCCCACCCCCAGCTGTGGAAAAACTGTCTTCCATGAAACTGGTCCCTGGTGCCAAAAAGGTTGGGGACCACTGGGTAAGATGATTGATCATAAGTATAAATGGCCTCCTTCCCACCCTCCCTTCCTACCTCCCCCCTCTCATTTTGTTGTTTTGCTTTGATTGTTTTGTTTTGTTTTTGTTGATATGTCTCTTCTGAAAACCCAGGTGCATTAAAGTATAATTTTAATACTGTAAAATACACACTTTTAGGGATGTAGTGCTATAGATTTTGACAAACATATAGTCACGTAAATGTCATACAGTCAAGAAATACAACAATTTCTTCATCAGAAAGTTTCCTGCTACCTCTTTGTATGTAACTCTTTCCTGCCACTCCCAGTCCCTGCACCCTGCTGATGTTTATTTTTCCTATGATTTTGACTTTTCCAAAATGTTATATATCATGTTAGTTACTTATATAATGCTTATGTACACACCATGTAAGTTATGTATATAAATGTCATGAGTATTTTGAATCTGTCATTCAGTATATTTGAGATTCTTCCATATTGTTCCATGTATCAGTACTCTGTTCCTCTTCATGGCTGAAAAATATTCCACTTTGTGGATGTGTGTCAGTTTGTGCATTCTCCATTTGAAGGACACTTAGCTTGTTTCAAATTTTAGCTGATTATGACTTAAACTGCTATAAACATTCATGTACTGATTTTTGTTTGAACGTATATTTTTTTTCCTTAGGGTAAATAGCTAGGAATGGGATTGCTAAATTTTATAGTAAATACATATGTATCTTCATAAGAAACTGGCAAACTGTTTTCCGCGATGGATGAACCATTTTGTATTTCCACCAGGAGTGTGTGAGTGTACCAGTTACTTTATACCCTCCTTAGCGTGTGGGATTATCAGTCTTTTTAATTTTAGACATTCTACTTAGGTGATTAATAGTATCCCATTGTGGTTTTAGATTGTATTTCCCTAATGACTAATCATGTTGAACATCTTTTCATGTGCTTACTTGTCATTTTTTCTTTGGTGAAGTTTTGGTTAAATGATTTTTCCAGTTTTTAATTGTTTTTTTATTATCATTGAGTTTTGAGGGTTATTTGTATATTTTGAATACAGTCTGTTTTCACATCTGTTATTTGTAATATCTTCTTTCATTTGTCACTTGTCTTTTCATTTCATACTAATGTTTTAGTATTGTTGAAGTCCATTTTATAAACTTAAAAACATTGATGACTTTTTGTCCTAAGACATTTTTATCGTATGCAAGGTTGTGAAGATTTTCTTCATTGTTTTCTCCTCTAAGTTTAAAGTTTTAGCTCTTACATTTAGGTATATAATCCATTTTGAAACAGTTTTTGTATTTGGTGAAAGGTAGGGGTTGTGGGTTTTTTGGTTTGATTTTTTTTCATATAAATGTCTAATTGTTCAGGCATCATTTGTTGAAAAGACGTTCTCTCCATTGAACTGCTTTTGCATCTTTGTTAAAAATCAGTGGAGTCTGTGTGTGTGTGTGTGTGTGTGTGTGTGTGTGTATGAATCTATTTTTGATTCCTTACATGTCTGTCCTTTGCCATACTGTCTTGATTATTGCAACATTATAGTAAGTCTTGAAAACAGGTATTGGTATTTGGCTATTCTGTCTCTTTTATTTCCCATATAAATCTTTAGAATCGTGTTTTTTCTACAAAATTTTCTTCTGGGATTTTAATTGAGATTCCATTGAATCTATAGATAAATTTCATGAGGGTTTAATCTTAACATCAAACCTTTCAAACCATGAAGATTATATACTTCTACATTTATTTAAGTATTCTTTGATTTTCTCATGATTATTTTATAATTTTCAGCATATGTTTTGCACCTGTCTTGTTAAATTTATAGCTATGTATTTCATGTTTATGTTTTCTGGTGTTATTTAAAGATTTTTAAAAATTCAGTTTCTAATTGTTCATTGCCATTATAGAGGAATACCAGAGGATATAATTGCTTGTCTGAAGGCATTTCCTTCAAGATAGTCTTATATAACATAAAATCATCATGGGAATGACAACCTTTGCTGTATTTTATTGGTTAAAAATAAATCACAGGGAACACAACAATATGAGAAATTGTAAAAGGTACCAGTTTAAATAAGTATTTCTAAATTTCTGTTCTTCAGGAAATCTATATCAAATATGTTGTTAATCTTTGAAATATACACATATTTGCATATTGAACTGATAATAAGTCCTTAATACTTTCATTTATATTACCTGTGTTTTTGATATGTTGCTATTTCTATTGAGTTCTTGATTTGAAATTATAATAACTTATTCAAATATTATCAGATTAAATGCTAGTGGAAATAGTCTCTTCCAAAAAATTCTACTGAGGATTCTATTAATAATGACATTTTCTTATGTAAGGAGATGTTGTTTAAAATGATGTCTTTATTTAATTAGTTTTGGAGAGTTTAAAGTCATATATACTATAAAAAATTTACATTAAGAAAATTACCCACAATGCAACATCTGTGGCATTTTGTGGATTTGACCATATAAGTGCCCAAATACTTTACCCTTTTTAAGGATTTTGAGCAATCTTGTGGAAGTAATTTAAAGGTTAAAATCAGAGCTAAAACCAATTATTACCATAAATATCAGCCAAGAAATTGAAAATGACATTTTCATTGTGGGACTCAACAGAATTTGACAGGGACTTTTTTGCTTCTATTTTATTGCCTTGATTAGAAGTGCAGCTGTTTATCAGCAGGAAAATTTTACCATTTGGGCCAACAAGACTGTTTGTAATACCAATTAAATAATTTTAGGCTACGACATTTTTAAAGTACACTCAAAATGACATACTGGTGGATTACTTATACACTGAGCCAGTATGAGTTCATCTTTCTTATGAACATAATATATTCACAGAAAACAACAGGTTCTTAGCCTCCAATTTCACTTATGCTTTAAACCTCTGATGTTTGTATGCTTAATTATAATACTGCTTTTGTGAAACCAGGCCTCACTTATTATGGTGGTTTTTTCCTAAAGACAAGCAAACCAAACCAAATGAAACACATAACTGAGGTTAAACTGTCTTTTATTCTCTTCTCCTGTGCTGTGAATATGTTGGCACAGCATCCTAAAGTGAAGGTGACATCTGGCATGTTGAATTATTGTTAAGAGTGTGCTGGTGAAAACCCAAACATGCAGTCTGAATGGTTTATCAGTGGAGCTTGTTATGCTTGTGCAGCCAAAGTTTTGTCTTTTAAAATCTCCCCTTGAGAACTTTGTTTTTCGTCCATTTTCCTCAGCATTCAGCATTAGCTCAAACCATCCCTCTCCTGGGAATAAGGAGGGCACCTTACCCTCCCAAGAAGAGGTTATTTTTCCTCTCTGACTCCTATTATACCTTGTTAAACATGGTGTTACTGTTTATGTTTTTTTCTCATACACACATACTGTTTATGTGTTTTTTTCTTCAAGGGCAGTAGTAGCTTTTTATTTATCATTTTATCAGGGAGTGGAGGATATTTAGAAGGCCCATCTATTTATTTAGCTTTTTGGGGGTGTGATTCTTAAATGGACTTTTCAGTATGACAGAAATTTTTAACATTGACACTTATAGGCGTACTGAGTATTTTTGGTTAGGATTTTAAATGGTGTAAATGCATTCAGTTAAGTAATATTAAAAGGATTATGAATTCTGCATTGTAATTTCTAACTGTTTTAGCTGGGATTTCTTACTGCTTTCTTCATATGTAATAGAATTTGGCTCAGTTTCATTTAGAAAATAACTAACATATTTGATTTTCACAAAATCTAACAATCTCACTTCCTTCAAAGATATAATAATAGATTATTCTCTTGAGGTGTTTTATTACTAAGACTTAATGTAAGTGTTTTATTACAACAAAACACTCCTTTCTAATTTGTTATTTTTTATTTTCTGTGTGTGAGTTATACGCAACATGATCCAAGTTTTTAGAATTAAATTGTCAATATTAATTATAACAGTAAGAACATCAATAAGATTTTCACAAACCAACTGCAGGGTTTTGCTTCACAAGGACCCAGGTTCGAAACTAGCATGAGTTAAAATACAACTCACATGGCAGTTAATGTGTTAAATCTGAGTCATCTTCTTCTCAAAAGAGAAATTTATCATTTCTATGATTTTAAGCATTTTTTTCTCACAGTATTCTGAATAGGCTTATAATATGCTTCTTCCCTGCTTAAAAGAGACCTTAAATAGTAACCAGGTGTGTCTCTTGTACTTACTGTTGCATCCCCAGTGGATGAAATAGTCCCTGGCCTATGGTGGGTGCTCATTCATTAATTTGTTAGATGAGTGAAGAAAGGCCAGCTCCCTCAGGGCAGCATACATGGCTCTTTGTAGTCTGGTTTTGGTTTACTTTTCAGTCTTACTCATCTCTGCCACCCCTTTTTACTACTTCCAGGTATTTTTCTAATATTCTGTTCCTTCTACCTGAAATGACATTCTTAGTGACTGAATCTCTCTCCCCTTAGATAGATACCTCAGTACATAGCTCATATCTTTATCGTAGAAACTAAACTAATATAATTTTTAACATGCCTTTTTCTTCCTTTAAACCACAAACTAATCCATATTAAGGATCATTGTAGATACTTTCTTATGAAAACGAATATTCACATTAACAGAAATATTTAGTATAATTTTCATGCACTAGGTCATCAGTAAATGATTGTTGAATTGATTAGAATGTTATAAAACTACGTATGTGTAACAGGTTTTGTTAGTATGTTCTTTTGATGCTTTATTTATTTCTTGAACTGCAGCCTCTAAGAACAAAGAAATAAGTTTCTTATTGAAAGTTGACTAGAGGTTTTTTTGCTGAATTGCTGTATATTTGGGTTAAATTCAATTTAATATTTCTGTAGAGTTTATTACATATGCAGTATGTATCTTTTTAAGACTTCCCTCTCTCTTTTAATTGTAATTCTTTTTGTGAATAGATAGCATAAAATCATTCAATAAAAATTTATTTAGTAGCCTATGATGTTCCTAGGAGTTGATTAGGTACTGGGGTAATACAAAGAGTAATAAAACAGAATCCCTGGTTTTGATCCAGTGATTTCCATATAAAGAAATCATGTCAATATTTGTGATTAAGGGTTATGATGATAATATATAAAGAGGATTGTATGAATGTCTAGCTCTTCAGAAAAGTGAGAGCTCCTTAAATATTTTGAAATATGGTCAAGTATAAATAAGTATAATAATTGCTTAGGGAATTGAAGAGAATCAGAGATTAGTTTTGAGCTTGAACTTGAATGATAATGAAGAATTTCTCAGGATTGAGAAATGTATTTTAGGTCATCCAAAGGCATAAAAGAATATTCAGAGAATAGTGTACATAACGGTGGTTGTAGAGGATAAAAAGAGCTCACATTTTGAAGGGTCTTGGGTACTGCAAACGCTGTGCCTTGAAGGATCTCGTATGCTGCATACCGTGAGCAATTGAAATTGGCAGTGAAATGTCTTTGAAAACATTTAAGGTGGAATATTGTATGATCAGGTTTGTAATTTAGAAATAGTAGACTATTTCTTGTCATGAGTCTAGAAAGATTGGAAATTTCAGTATTCATTCACAGCCCTATTTTAGTAAGCCTCATATAAAAATGAAATGGCATATGACAGAAATGATAATAGCTGAATTTTATTTCAACACATTTAAGTACCAACTCTGTATATGGTTTATACTATATGATTTATTAACATTATATAACTAAAGATTATGATTCAGAAGTTATGCTATGTGACTTCAAATCCTAGTTCCATCATGTATAGCTGTGTGAATTTAAACAAGCCTTTTCAAGTCTCAGTTTCCTCATCTGTAAAATAGTCTGGTATGGCTATTAGAAGTAATTAGGGTAATTCATGTAAAGGACTTATCCTATGCTTAACCCATGGCAAACACCTCATAATTTAGCTATTTTTACTATACATATTTTTACTAATCTTTGTAACTTCTTTGTATGATAATGTTACTAACATTATTTTACAGATGAGGAAATAGAATTCAGAGATTGTAAGTTTGTTTAATATTATGTTGCAAATAGTGGCAAAGCCAATATTGTAACCTGGGCCTGTGACCCCAAGCCCAACATCCTGAAAAATGTGCTGTACTGCTCTTCCAAGGCTAAGTAATCAGTAGAAATTGATGAAGAAAGTATCTCTTGTGCTCTCAGATGTTTAATTAACCTGCTTAAAAGTTTTTAGGCCTAAGAGATATTACTCTAATCTTTTATAAGTATGTCTTTTATTCAAATGAAAGCTTAAGTAGATATAATAGATATGTCTATTGCATTTTGGGGATCCTGGGGATAAACATATATGGAGAATAGTAAGAGGAAAAGGAACCAGGGAAAGGGGATGATTAGAATTGGCCAGAGTTGTATTATTTTTTGAAAAACAGCTTTATTGAGGTATAATTGGCATATAATAAAATGTAATACATTCATGAGTCACTTAACAACATCTGGATCAATAACAGACCATATATATGACAGTGGTCCCATAAAATTGTAATGGAGCTGGAAAACCCCTATCACCTGTGATATCATTACAATCATCACTTTGAAGTGCAATGCATTACTGAAGTGTTTGTGCTGATGGTGGTATAAACAAACTTACTGTGGTCAGCCATATAAGTATAATACATACAATTATGTATAATATATAGTATTTGATAATGATAATAAATGGTGATGTCAATGGTGTATGTATTTACTATAAATTTTATTGTTATTTTAGAGTGTACTCCTTCAGCTTATAAAAAAAAAGTTAACTATTAATATTTAATAGCCTGGGCAGATCCTTCAGGAGGTGTTCCAGAAGAAGGCATTGTTATCCTAGGAGATGAGAGCTCCACGCTTGTTATTGCCCCTAAAGACCTTATAGTGGGACAAGATGTGGAGGTGGAGACAGTGATATTGATCATCCTGACCCTTTGTAGGCCTATGCAAATGTGTGTGTTCTTGTCCTAGTTTTTAACAAAAGGTTTAAAAATTTTAAAAATAAAATAAAAAAATTTCAAAATAGAAAAAAGCTCATACAATAAGGATGTAAGGAAGGAAAATGTTTTGGTACAGCTGGGCAGTGTTTGTATTTTAAGCTTAATATTATTACAAAACAGGCACAGAGTTAAAAAGTAAAAATATAAAGTAAAAGTTACAGGCTAAGTTTATTATTGAAGAAAAAATTATTTTTATAAATCTAGTGAAACCTAAGTATACAGTGTTTGTAGTCTACAGTAGTATACAGTAATGTAGGCCTTCACATTCACTCACTACTCACTGACTCACCCAGAGCAACTTCTAGTCCTGCAGATTCCATTCATGCTAAGTGCCTTATAAAGATGTATCGTTTTTATCATTTGTACCATATTTTCTTGAACCTTTTCTATGTTTAGAATTGTTTACATACACAAATACTTACCACTGTGTTAAAATTGCATGCAATATTTAGTACAGTAACATGCTATACAGGTTTGTAGCCTCGGAGCAAGAGGCTATACCGTATAGCCTATGTGTATAGTTGGCTATACCATCTAGGTTTGTGTAAGTACACTCTATGATACTTGCACAATGACAAAATCAACAAAATTGCATAATGATTTCTCAGAACATATCCTCATCGTGAAGTGACTGTATTTAAAGTAAAAATATGGTAAATTTAGCATGTGAAATCACATTACAATCTAGACTGTGAACATAACTATCGCTTCCGAAGAGTACTTGGTGCCTCCCTGTGTTTCCTCCTCTCCCTCCTCTTTCCCACCATCCCTATCCCTATGCATCAACTAATCTTTCTATCACTATAGATTAGTTTGTATATTCTAGATTTTTATATAAATGGGACCATGTAGTATGTAATTTTTAATCTGACGTCTTTCATTCAACATGATTATTTTGAGACTATTTTGTTACATATCTCAATAATTCATTCCTTTTTAATGACATGTAGTATTCCATTGTATGAATATACCACATTTTGTTAAAACCGTTCATTTATTGATGCACATTTTTTCTGTTTTAGGCTATTAGAAATAAAGCTGCTGTAAACATTTATGTACAAGTTTTTGTATGCACATATGCTTTTTCTCTAGGGTAAAACCTAGAAGGGGTATGGCTGGATGATACAGTGCTGTAAGTCTGTGTAACTTTTTAAAAATTGCCAAAGTGATTGTTCTATTTTATACATCAGTGCAGTGTGTGTGAATTCCAATTTCTCTACATCCTCACCAATACTTGCAATTTTTAAAAACTATTAAAATTTTTGCAAGTTTTAAAAATGTTAGCCACTTTAATAGGTATATAATTGTGGTTTTCATTTTCACTTCCCTGATGACTAATGATGTTGGGCATCTTTTTGTGTGCTTTCTGTATATCTTCTTTGGTGAAATGAATGTTAGATTGTTTTCTTATTATCATGTTTAGAGAATTCTTTATATATTCTTCATACAAGTACTTTATCAGATACATGCTTCAAAAAATTTTTATTTCATTCTGTGGCTTCTCTTTTCATTTTCTTAATGTCTTAAAGGTCGTAGGTTTTTTACTTTGCTTAAGTCCAATTTATCAATTTGTTACAGATTTTATTGTATTTGAGAAATCTTAACCTAACTCAAGTACATGAATAATTTCTCCTATGTTTTCTTCCATGAGTTTTATAGTTTCAGGTTTTACATTTTTAGGTCAATGATACATTTTGAATTAATTTTTGTATGTGACACAAGGTATGGATTCAAGTTCATCTTTTTATATGTGGATATCCATTTGTTCTAGCATTATTTATTGAAAATACTGACCTTTGTCATCTGCATTGCCTTTTAGCCTTTGTTAAGAAACAGTTGTCCTGGTATGTGTGGGTTTATTTCTGGATTCTCTATTCTGTTCCTTGATTTATTTGTTTATTTT
Organism: Lepilemur ruficaudatus; assembly: GCA_963574885.1. Lineage (NCBI taxonomy): Eukaryota > Metazoa > Chordata > Mammalia > Primates > Lepilemuridae > Lepilemur > Lepilemur ruficaudatus. The sequence goes on from CAUYRT010075676.1 coordinate 39,000, forward strand.
TATGCAAATGTTATGCTGTTTTGATTTCTCTAGTTTTAAAATAATCCTTGAAATTAGGTAGTTTTACCTCTCTAACATTGTTCTTATTTCAAAGTTGTTTTGTTTTGTCTAGGTTCTATGTGTTTCCATATGAATTCTAGAATCAGCTTTTCAATTTCTGTAGACAAGTCTGCTGAAATTTTTATTGGAACTGCATTAAATCTATAGATCAGTTTGGAAAAAATTGATATCTCAAGATTTTTTTTTCATTTCTTTTAGCAAAATTGTGTAGTGTTCAGTATGCAGGTCTTTCCTATCTCTTTTCAGATTTATCCCTGAGTAATTCATAATATAATGCTATTTTAATTGATTTTTTAAAGATTTTACCTTCAGATATTTCATTGCTAATATATAGAAATATAAATTAGGTGTTTATCTTGTATCCTTCAACCTTCCTAAATTCACTCACTAGTTTATAGAAGCTTTTTTGCAGATTCCATCAGAATTTTTACATAGACAATCAGGTCATGTCTAAATAAATTAGAACACCATCATGATATTTGTAAATATATATGAACGCAAAAATATCTACTCAAAAATATTTAATTTTGTTTTCTTATATTATTAATTTAATGGTTTTTTGTACTTAGGGATTGTGTACTAAGATGCAGGTTTAGTCTCATATTTTTAAAATTTAGTGGATGGTAATTTCAAATGCATTAGAATTATACAGTATTTGTATGGTGTTCTCAACTGCACACACTTTAGTTTAAATATAGAACACATTGAAAAACTATAAATTAGGGTTGTTTTCTTTTTTTAAAAAAAGCCAAGGAAAGAAATGTTTGCTTTTAATATTTTGTATGGGTTCTTCACATTATTACCATTTTTAATGGGTCATGCCTTTTCTAGATTGGACAGCTGGCTTTTAAAGGGATGAAGAGACTCAATAGAATCCAGTCAATAGTGTTTGAGACTGCCTACAACACCAATGAGAACATGCTGATTTGTGCCCCTACTGGAGCTGGAAAGACCAACATTGCAATGCTTACAGTCTTGCATGAAATTCGCCAACATTTTCAACAAGGTGTTATCAAAAAGAATGAATTTAAGGTAGGAAAATAATAAACCAGACAACAGCTTTTTAAGTTGTAAAAATCAAAATAAGTTTGCAGTTGTAAATGCTATTTGAAATCTGGAAGTTCCTAAAGATGTTGTACTTGAAGTAAGATAAAGAATCTTAAAAAAAAATTTTAAGATTTAAAAAAAATTTTTTTTTTTTTGTGCTTACAAACTATGGTCATGTTAACGTGGAACATCAGCCAAGAACAAGAACAAACTGCTCAACAGAATAGAACAGAGTTGGACACTGCCCGCTCCCCAATCCGACACATTTAAGACAAACTTCTTGTAACTGTTGGATACCCCAAGGAGGGTGAAGTCTGCATGGTTGGTTAGGGTGTTATGTTACAAGGATGGAGTCAGGATTCAGTCCCAGGAGGTAATTCTTAAGTCCTTGCTTCCCATGATCACGCCACCTGAAGATCATGGGCAGGAAGGAACAGGCCCAAGTGGGGGGTCAGGCCAGCTGGGGATGAAGGAGACGTGGACATTAAGGCCCAGTGAAATGCACGTGGTCCAGGAGCCAGTCAGCCAAGGCAGGAGGAGCCAGAGTGGGCACTGCTTCTGGGCTCATGGCTCAGCCTCCCCCAAAG
>CAUYRT010075680.1:0-56203 GCA_963574885.1 Lepilemur ruficaudatus
AATTGGACAACTAAAAATGTATGTAAAAAATTAGCCGGGTTTGGTGGCACATGCCTGTAGTCCCAGCTACTCGGGAGGCTGAGGCAGAAGGATTGCTTGAGCCCAGGAGTTTGAGGTTGCTGTGAGCTAGGCTGACGCCACGGCACTCTACAGCCTGGGCAACAGAGTGAGACTCTGTCTCAAAAAAATGGTTCTTCTCTCTTTCCCCTCCACTTTCCTTCCTTCGATCTTGTGATAACTTTTCTTTTAATGCTTTATTTATTCCTCTTTTTTGAGAGAGAGAAATGAAGGTAAGAGAAAAAGGAGTCTTTAAAATCAGTTATGTTTTCCTTCTTACATGTTTCCTAACACAAAGCTGTCTAACTTCTTACTTTAGCCCTGACTCAGCCAGATCCCCTGCTCCACCTGACTTTTCAGTCCCAGATAACTCTCTACTTTTATTTTCCTCACTAACCAAATCCACTCCATACTTATTGAGAGACCAGAGAACACGAGGGTGAATCTGTCTTTCAATTTGCTTTTGTTTTACCTCTAAAGATATTGCATTGCATTCACCTTAAATCCTTCTCTAGACCTTCAAGCAGAAAAATGCAGAATGTAGCCTCCATTTTTCTCAGTGATTTTTCAACCAAGTAAGACTGAAAAACCTCACTGGTAAAAGAAAAGATTAGAATTTGTTTCAAGCTTCAAAAAATGGCAAAGTAAGCAACACAATAACTTCATTCAACAAGAATTTTTGGAACTCCTACCATGTGCCTGGCACCATGCTAAGTGCTATGGATACAACAGTGAACAAGAAAGAATTCCCAAAAAATTGGCACTACTAAAAGCAAGGATTCTTTTACACAGAGTAGTTATAGCTTATAAAAATATCAAAATAGTATCTTACATTTATGTAGTGCTTCATACATATGTTAGCATTTGATACTTATAACCTCAGAGATAGGCAGGGCAAGTATTATAATTGTCATTTATATATTAAGTAGATTTATTAATAGTAATGGTTAATATGCACTGAACACTTAAAATAATAGTAATAATAAACTAAGATATTTAATGTTCTTCTGTAAAGCACTGTGCTAACATTTTAGCCAAATTCATCTTACTATGACATAATTTTTATCCCCATTTTATATTTAGAAAACTGAAGCTTAAGAGAGGTCACATGGTAGTGATGGGACAGAGCCCAGACTCAAACCCTGGTCCGTGTGTCCAGAGTCCATATGCTGAACCAGTTTGCTGAATTCAGGGAGGTCAAATGATTTGCCCAAAATAATCTGGCACTTATTTTGACCCATAAATTGTTTCATTTTATATTATAAATATCTCCATATATAAATATCTATTGGATATATTTTATATAGAGAAAAACCGCTTGTGTAGGAAAAAAAGATTCCATTGTTTTTAATTTCAAATAACCCCAATGGACTTTAAGAGGGATACCTCCTGTTAGGGAATGAGTCCAAAGTCCTGCTGTGTCTGTTAATGAACTATATTAATTATTTGCAAACATGCAAAATGCAAATGATAATTTTGGACTTTCAAAGAATTAAAAGCTCCTGGACTTTCAATGAATTGTTTATCGAACCAAGCTATGCACAACAGAAAAGGAAAGAACAAGAGGGAAGTTAATAGAATCTGGGCATTTTGTGAGTATGATACTGACCACCAGACTTCTAACCTGGCACTGACATTTGAGAGACAGAGTGAGAAAGAGAGAATGGCCAAAAACTGAAGGAAAGTGCTACCAAGAGCCTACCGACTAAGGGTGGGGGGTGGCGGGATGTGATCTTGAAAACAGATTATTTTGGAAATTATAGCACCTTCTCCAAGGTTTACAGGGAAAGATCAGTGCTTTATTTAGCATTCATATTTTCATCAAAGGTAGTACAATTACCATCCTAGCTAAAAGATGTCACAGCCCAAACCTTCATTTAAAAAGACATAAAGAAAAAGAAAAATGAAGAAAAGCAACTTAGCAATTATTCTCCATGGGAAAGATGACTATAAAGTAAGTGCTCCTCATAAATTATTTGCAGACATGTCCATATTAGAATGAAATAAGATCTTTCAAAGGATAACACACCTGTGCCATGGATAATTGCCCTCATTCACAAATAATAAGTGGTCTACCAGATGTTTAGTCCCACACAGACATATGTAAGGCAAAGCAGTAGGAGAGGGTGTCTTAGCTCAGACCAGTGACTATCTTTTTTATCCTTTACAAGCTCTCATGCTGTGTCAGCAGCTTATTTAGTAAGGTAACCAAAATCATAGAGGATTCCAACTGTTAAGTACTAACATTTCATTTCAGTTATTAAACTTACAGAGAAACCCACAGAGTCATTAGAAGTCTGAAATCTGAATTAAATGCCTGTATTTCTTTTGTTTACTTCTTAATTTTGACAGATATAAACTTGATAGCAATTTTATTAAATTTCAAGAGTTTCATCAAGGTGAAAGATCATTGCTAAGCTAAACCAAAGTTCAATATGAGACCAGAAATAATTTTCTTTGTCTAATAAATGTGATCCAATGTGGAGAATAAATATGTAAATGGTTCTATATTTATCATTTGCATTCTTTACAATATTCAATCTACCAAAAGATGCCATCTAAAATAAATGCTGAACTAGTTATAGAAACTGTCAGTTATAAAAACTACCAGGCTATTTGATGTTCAGCAGTGGTATAATCAGTGATAAATATATAAGATGATTTCACAAGTCACTTTTTTGGAGAAGAAGTATATGTTCAAAATAGGTGAAACTCTAAATTTAAACTGTCTGACACTATTATACATACATATATGGTGGTTGCATCCAAGAGGTAAATAATACTTCATTCATTATATTCACAATCTCATTCTCATAAAGCCCTTGCAAATAGAGTTACAATAGCATAATAAATGCTTTTTAGGTGTGCTAGTGGGCCATCAAGATCAGTACATCTTTCTCAATACCAAAGGCGATGTTATGTGAAAATAGATTTGCCTTCCATGATGACAGACTCAGAAGAGCACAAATTTATCACCAAGCATCCAGAGGTGGTGACAATATCACATCTATAGTCTTGACACCTGGCATTGTTCCCTCACTTCACCTGGGAACTGCTCCCAGCCATACCCCACCATATAAACACACACACACACACAAAATCACAGGACTACAGTGGGAACTTCCATACTTTTACATGACCCTGCTGGAGTGGATACCTGACCTAAACTACACCAATCAGAGTCCCTGAAAGACAGTCAGCTTCATCTCTTTGGAGGGGCCTTTGGTGAGGGGCCAAGATGTGGAAGAATCAAGCCTGTGGAGAGAGAGTGTGAAGTCAGAAGACCAAGAGGAGCAGGGATGAGAGATGGAGGGAGCTCTGAGGCATGTCAAGTCTCTGGTTTCAGCTGTTCTGAAAACTCTGTGAACCCCTGCCCTCCTGCAATTTAGTTGCACAAATTGTACTTGAATTCTATGAAATGATAATTCACTTTTTAGGCCTAAGCTAGTTTGAATGCTGTAGCTTATAAGCCAAGAGATCTAATAAACCATACCAAGTATATGCAGCATGTAAGGGAACTTTTAAGTATTTTCTTTCAACACTAAGATTAACTCCTATGTGCCTTAAAATCCTAGCACAACATAAGCAAAGACTCAGGTAAAAACAAGCATAGTACACCTAAGGAAAGAAAAGCAACAAGTATCATCAGAATGCATGGAGTTTGCAAGAGAGATGAGGAAAGCGGTTTTATCAAGGACAAAATCAAATAAAGCACCAAGAACACCAGACAGAGTATTGCAAGTGGCAATAAGTACTAAAGGGCCTGTCAATTCATGAGTGGATTGTTATAATTTGGTATATGTTTACAATGGAATATTACTCAATTGTAAGAAATGACAGTGAGCTAGCTCCCCTTGTATTATCCTGGATTAAGCTTAAGCCCATTGTTTGAAGTGAGGTGACACAAGACCGGAAGAATGGGCCCCACATGTACTCACCATCAAATTGGTACTGACTGATTAACACTACAGTGCTCAAATGGTGGTGGTGTTCACTAGGGATTCGGGAGGCGGGGGGTGGACTCACATCTGAGGGATGTGGTGAACACTGTGAAGGGGAGGGACATGCTTGAAATGTAGCTGGGGATGGGAATTAGGGGTCTGAGTAGGGGGAAGGAAATTCTCTAAAACTGATTTATGTGAATAGTTGTACAACTTGGTAAATTTACTAATAATCATTTAATTATACACTTAAAATGGAATAAAGGCATGATATGTAAATTATACTTCAGTAAAGAAAAAAATAAAATAAAGTGGATACAAAAAAATAAGTACTAGAGGACTTCAGAAAGTTCATGAAAAATGCAATTAAAAATAAAAAATATATAAATTTCATTTCTCAACATAAGCTCCATCAAGGTCAAGACACTGTCGTGAGCGATGATACCGGCCATCTAGTCCATCCCTAAAGAACTGAGGGTCCTGGGAATTTAACCATGTCAAGAATGTTTTACATTGTTAACTGCAGAAAAATGGGTGTCCTTTAAAGACTTTTTAAGATTAGGAAACAAAAAGAAATCAGAAGGAGCCAAATCAGGGCTGTAAGGTGGATGCCTAATGATTTCTCCATCAAAACTCTCACAAAATTGCCCTTGTTTGGTGAGAGGAATGAGCAGGAGCATTGTTGTAGTGGAGAAGGACTCTCTGGTGAAGCTTTCGCAGGAGTTTTTCTGCTAAAGCTTTGGCTAACTTTCCCAAAACATTCTCATAATAAGCAGATGTTATCTTTATTTGGCCTTCCAGAAAATCAATGAGCAAAATGCATTGAGCATCCTGAAAAACTATATTGCCATTGCCTTTGCTCTTGACTGGTCCACTTTTGCTTCAACTGGATCACTCTCATCTCTTGGTAGCCATTGCTTTGATTGTGCTCTGTCTTGAGGATTGCATAGGTCAAGCCGTGTTTCCTCTCCTGTTACAATTCTTCTTTGAAGAAGTGCTTCAGGTTCTTGATCCCATTTGTTTAAAACTTCCATTGCAAGCTCTGCTCTTCTCTGCAGCTGATCTGGGTGCAACGATTTTTGCACCCATTGAGTGGAAAGTTGGCTCAACTTTAATATTTCAGTCCAAATTGTGTAAACTGAACCAATTGAGATGGCTATGTTGTTGCTTAGTGTTTGTGCTGTTAATCGTGGGTCCTCTTCAACTGGGGCATGAACAAGATGAATTGAAAATTTTCCTTGCGATCTGATTGCATGGCCTGCTGCTTCATCCTCAACATCTCCTCTCTTCTTAAAATGAGTTATTCATTTGTAAACTGCTGATTTCTTTAGGGCATTGACCCCATAAACTTTTCATAAAGTATCAAGGATTTCACCACTCTTTCACCCAAGATTCACCATAATCTTATGTTTGCTCTTGCTTCAATTTTAGCAGAATTCATGTTGCTCTGATAAGGGCTCTTTCCAAACTGATGTCTTATCCTTCTTAGTGCCTCAAACTAGATCCTGTTCAGATTTGTTATAACAAGTTAGTACAAGTTTATTTTGGAGCCAAAAAATTTTGAAATCCATGCATGTTTTTTTTAAATATGCATTTTCCATGAACTTTCTGAAGCCCCCTCATATTTGCAGCCTATACATAATAAGCAGGGGAGTAACATGGTGAAAGCAGAACTCTAGGAAATTACAGGTGAAGGACTGAAGAGAAAAAGCAGTAGGAGGCTAATATGAGGACTTTTGAATAAGACTTACGTAACAGGCCTGAGTAGAAAGGGCATCAAGAGTCCATATTTCATAAGAATAATTGACCAGGAGGAAGTAGGGACTGATACTTAATGAGCTCTTATTATATGTCAGCCATGGTTTTAAATAAATACCTCTCCATTTAAAAGTATAATATATGTACACATACATATATGCACTCACACACATATTTTACTTTTCAAATCCAAATCCATCTGACCTATTTCATGGTACCTCTCAAGCCTAATTAGATTCAGAAAACAAAAAAGAGGAAACAGCCCACATAAAAATGGAAACAACCTGAAGGTACTTGGAAATATAATGTAAATAATCTTCCCTAAAATAGCATGATTTCCGACCATTATAATAATGTTAGCTTTGAAAGTTTGTAAATATCAGCAATAAATGTGAAAACAACTAATAGGTAATGTCTCAAAGGGATTAGAGTAATTGAAGTAGTCAAAGCGAAAAATAAAACAAAAAGGATTTGCATAGTCCAATATAGAAGTCCAGGGAAATATGTATGTGGCTTTATTTAAGCTTAGTGAGGCCAGGAATTATGTCTGTTGGATTCAGTTCTGCAACCCCAGGATTTAGAGCAGTTCCTATTACATAATATTCAAATAATATTTTTAAATTTTGAATTCTTAATCAGGAAAGGCTTTGAAGGGCTTATGTAACTCCAAGAGGTTTTAAAATGATAGAAGAAAGATAACATGATAAACTCAGATGGTCCACCTTGCAGATATGGAGCAAACAGGAGAAATCATCGTGGAAAGGCAGCAATCCAAGGGCATGAGAGTCTAGAGTTTCCCTTGTTGCTTTTACTTTGAAGCATTCTGCATGCTAAGGATGATACTCTGCCCTCATGCAAAGCTACAAGAAACAAGCATTAAGACCATGGATTGTTCAAGTTCCTTTTATACTTATTTCTTCCCATCATATTTACACTTGGTAATTTCAGGTGCTGCCTGTTTCTGGGAAAGTTCTTCTCAGGTGCCAGTTTCAGGCAAACAGCAGTTGGACAAACCTTTTGTTTATTTTGAATTTTTTGTTTTGTTTTGTTTTGGTTCTTGGCTTTTACACTGAATCATCTTTTCATTCAAATTCTACAATCTGCCACAGATGATATGCTGATGGTTCCTCAATAAGCTGTATAATGTCATATTAACTCCACTCTCTAGATGTGGGACTTGGGGAAGTCAATCACTGCTTCGGTCTCTGTTTGCATGAGACAAAGCAAAGAGAGAGTTTTTTGTTTGTTTTAAAGGTGAATAGATAGTCTTGAATGTATTTTCTTATCTAAGTATGTTAACAAAGGGTTGCCAAGGCTTCAGGTTCAAGGCATTTGGGTTGCTATGCATTTTGTTTTACTCAGCTAGACCTGCAGCAAAAGTTAAGAAAGGAAAATGTGGCAGGAAACCCTGCTAGACCTAATTCATAAAGTTGTAAATAATATTCAATACATTTAGTTGTCTTCAGAAAAACTTTTAGTAGTGGTTAACTTTTTTCAAATGAGATTGTATGCAACTTTGCCCCCTCCAAATAAAAAAAAATTATTTAATAAATAAATGCTAAAAATCAATCTGCCCAGATCAATGTAAAATTGAGAAGACAGAAATGACACGCATTGCTTGGGTCTCCATGGGCACCTCCAGAATACTTAAGGTTCCTGGAACCTTAAATTCTAAGTAAAATGTAAAGTTCTTTATCAACTGACAGTATTAAGTCAAAATGAAGAATTCACTTAAAGTTTCATTCCAGATCCTTATGATATTACTTAAAACAGCAATTCTCAAGTATTAGCATCAGAATCACCTGGAGGGCTTGGCTCCCAGCCCCAGACTTCTCTGATTTGGATCTGTGATAGAACCTAAGATTTCCATGTCTAACAAGCTCCCAGGTTATGTTCATGCTGCTGGTTCAAGAACCACACTTTGAGAGTTTAAATTATAATTATTAGCTGTTTCTCCAACGGGACCTCTGGTAGCCAGAATAATGTCCCCCACCCCTCAAGATGTCTGCATCCTAATCCCTGCAACCTGTACATATATTATGCTATAAGACAAAGGGCAATTAAGATTGCAAGAAGGAATTAAAGTTGCTACTCAGTTGACCATAAAATAAGGTGAGGACGGAAAGAAGTAGCTTGAATTATCTAGGTGGGTCCAGTGTAATCACAAGTGTCCCTAAATGTGGAAGAGGGCAGTGGAAGGGTCACTGTTAGATGCAATGGAGGACTTTAGCAGCCATTGCTGGCTCTAAAACTGGAAGGGGACCCCCAGCCACGGAATGTGAGCAGTGTCTAGGAGCTGGAAAAAGCGAGGAAACAGATTCTGCCAGAAAGCCTCCAGAAGAAATGCAGTCCTGCTGGAACCTTGGATTTGGCCCAGTGAGGCCCATTGTGAGTTTCTGATATCTAGAACTATAAGATAATAAACTTGTGTTGTTTTAAGCCACTACATGTGTGGCAATTTGTTACATAACAGCAGGAAACTAATACAGGACCCTACAAGATGCACTTGGATGAAGCATTCCACAAAGAATACCTTCTTGTTTTGGGGGGGAGGGAAATAGCATGATCTGATTTGAGGTAGTCTTTTTTTCCTCCACATAGGGAGGTACCGTGGTACAGAAAGACACTGGTCAAAAATGCGCAGATCTGAATATGAATCCTGGTGACTTGGACAAATTACTCAACTTGTCTGGCCTCAGGTTACTCATCTACAAAATGAGGGTGTGGAACTTGATGTCCACTAAGGCCCTGTCCAGGTCTCAAATTCTGTGGTTCTAAGTCTCTTGGAAATGCTGCCTCTGCTGTTACCACCCTCAGAGGCCTTGCTGTGGCCAGCAGTACTAAGTCTCATGAACACTTGGGTCGGCTGAGAATAAGATAACATTTATTGTTGATACAAGCCAAAAGAAGAAGTTTTACTGTCAAGGCCTTAAGCCCTGGCAAGCAATTTCTCACATTAGCTGCTCCAGACCAATTAAAAACTTGTCACTGTATTTGCTCCAGAATTTTCAGGCCACCTTAAATGGTTCCTAAACTAAGAAGACAATTCCACTGTCTTAAAACAAACACTGACTTGAAAAACAGTAACTCATAGATCTAGCCTAATGAGCACTAGTCTACTCCAAAATGAAAATTTTTCCTTGAAACAACGTTATTTTTCCAACTAAAATTTATGAAACCATAATCAATAATGAAGGGGATTGGGGCAAGTTAAGGATTTAAAAATGCAAAAATGAATTTACAAATATTTAAGTAGTGCTACTAGAGTGTCAGTTTCATGTAAGATAATAATTATAAAGAGCCAAGTTTCAGGCTGAAGATTAAATGAGAAAGTCAAAAAAGTTACAGCAACTGTATTTCCCTTGCATAGTCCATTTCACATCTTCAGTAGTCACTTTCCAAAACACTGCCTATTAAAAAAGTTCTCTGTCAATACTGGGCAGAAACCCACACATGGGAACAGCATGCAGAAGTCTTTGAAAATGTGCCCAAAAATTCAGCCCCTGCTACTCAAACAAGTTGGAGAAGGTTCATAGAAGATCTGGAAAATTGACTTTAGGAGGGAAACTTGAAGCTCAAGTGTTTCATCCAGGAGATTCAAATGAAAAGGGAATCAGAAGATGGTTTTAATGCAGAGGTTTGCAACTCCGGAATGACTGCAACTCACGAGGGGCACTTACTAAACAGGCTCACGACCAGGCCCCAAATCCAGAGAGTCTGACTCAGCGGTTCTGAACTGGGCCCCAGGAATGGGCATTTCTATTAAGCACCGTGATGACGCTGTTGTATGTGGTTCTTGGACCACACTTGTTGAAAAACAAGTTGAGAAACACTCACTAAACAAGTAAAGAGGAACCCACACAGCTGTTCTGACTCTCTGCCACAAAACAAGTGAAATCCATTTAAATTGCATGAGAGCCTTGGTTCCAGAATGGGGGTGGGGGGAGAAAAAAGAAAACTCCCTGACAGTGGGTTAGTTGTTAAAGGTGACACAGCAAAACAGTTTGCGTAGCAGTAACTGAGCACAGACATCTGATTAAGGAGGACATAGAAAACAATGCTTGCTTCTAAAGAACTTATAGTCTAAGATGGTGGTTCTCAGTATGGTCATCAGACCAGCAGCATAAGGATCATCTGGAAACTTGTTAAAAATGCAAATTATTGGGCCCCCTTCCAGACCTACTGAATCAGAAAGTCAGGGTTGTAGTCCCAAATCCGCGTTTTAACATTCCCCCAGGTGATTCTGATGAACAAAATTTGAGAATCACTGATCTGAGGGAAGAGAACCACTAATATTCAAGAAATTACACAAATAAGATAAGAGGTGTGGTGGAAGGAGGTGTGTTTTAAGATCCTGATTTCTAGCCCAATAGCCGTTTGAGGCTAGACAAATTATTTAGTCATGCTGAGCTCCAGTTGCTCTATCTGGGTGGTTAGAAATACTTTAGAAAAATAATAAGGATCAAAGGAGATATATAAAAACATCTTGCAAGCTTAAAGCTTCAAATAGAAGTAAGCTATTAGTATAGCTATATACACACTCTCAAAAAGTGGCTGAATTACACAGAATCATTCATTACACAAACACTAACAGAGCACTTACCATGGACCAGTCATTGCTTTCTGTGCTGATGATGCAAAAATAACTTACTTCTAGTATCCAGTAATCCGTGGTTTGGAGGAGGTCAGGAAAAAGTTGGGGACAGAATTTCAAAAGCAGGAGTTACCTATTTCGGCAAAGAGCAGGGAGTTGTATGCTCAACCCTATAGACTCCAAGTTCCTAAGAACAGAAGACTCGGTTTGTTCAGTGCTATATGCCCAGTGCCCAAAGCAGTGCCTGGCAGGTAAAAGTCAGCTAAATATGGCAGAAGCAAGAGCAGTGGAAGTGAATCCTGAGAAATGGCTTGAAAATTGAATAATCAAGCAAATAAACATATTTAATGGGAGTAATAATTCCACCTAAAGAGTAATAAAAAACGAAGGTAATCAGATAGGAAATAGAAACAAAGGGGCTTGAAGTATCCAAGATGAAGTTTGTTATGATATTAAAAACATCAACAATAAAGAGGAAGTATAAGTTTTCTGAACAAGTGTTATTTTAAAATTACCTCCTTTGGAGGTCCTTAACCACAGACATAGAACAATAAAGCATGGGTCTGTCTGAAAAATAGATTACCTCTTGGAAGATCCTTGCAAAATTTACATGCTGAAATTATTCATCTAGTCCTTACTTCATTAATTCCATATCTATTGAATGAATAAATTTAATTAATTGATTCCAATAAGAAATCCTGGGTGATATTTTTTTCCTTGCCTCTGGAATGACAATAACAGCAAGGGGCTATTCTGGGTCCTTCCACTCAGCAAAGCAATAATGCATCATCCTTAGCAAAAGGCTCTTAAAAAAAAAAAAAAACAAATAAACCCTGTTTTCAATTCCTAATAGAAGTTAGTGGGCCCAGATGGAATGCTTCAAGGACAACTTTTATTTGCTAGCTTGTCTGCAAATGGGGAGGTTTGAGAATGAGTAAAGGAGTGTCACTTGTTAAGTTTCCCTTTTGCAAATAATGAAGTGTGTCTGTCTCTTGAGTTGATGGCTGAAAACATTCCATCCGCTAGTGTGTGATTAGACACACATGTAATTAGTGGTCTGAGTTCCAAAAAAGAAGATGAAATTCATTAATAAATCATTAGGCATTGTGAATTTTTATTTTTTTCTACTTCCTCCTACCACCCACATACTGGTGGCAAAGTAGTCTCTGGCTATTATTTTTAACACACGGAGTTTGGAAGATTCTAAATCCCTTTAATGAAGCAGGCATTGAGACCTCACAACTGAGCAATTATTAATAATGCTAATTGTAAGGACCTACTTTTTTCTCCCCAAAGTGGGAGTTCTGAGGCGTTTTGCTAATTTTCCAAACAACTTTTTAAGCAGGATCTGCATTTTTAATTTTGGTTTAGAAATTCATTTTTTATATGTTAAAATTAAGCAGTTCTAAATTAGAGACGGAGCCTTATAATTGAAATCTGTTCCTCTAAGCACCCAGTGCACTCTGGGATCTCGGGTTAATGACACCTAGGAAATGGCTCTCTGCCTTTCTTCAAATCTTGAATCCGGTTCCAGGCTAACTGAAAGCAGAAAGCCAGAGAACAGAGATCAGGGGGCTCCTGCATGGCTGCTGGGTTTTGACCTGTTTCTAGCTCTGCTCTGCCTTCCTTCAGTCAGCGTGTCTGCAATGTGCTGGCTGTCATCTACCTCTCAGTGCACAGATGTCCCCCCACACTATTGCCTGGGTACCTTTCAAGTACGTTCTGAGAGCAGATGTTCCTCCATGCCTCTCCAGCTCCCCCCAATCTTCCTGTGTAGCTCTATGGAACAGAGAAGATATGCTACTGTCCCTTGCATCAAAAGAGAGGTGAAAACCCCAAGCGGTGATGGATCTCTCTTCTTGACTACTTATAAGAAGGTCCACAGTACTTCCTCAGTCCCTCTTACTTCTACTTTCTAGGATGATGGAATTTTTCACCGATCAGTTTAATTGTTATCCAGTTATACCTTTGTTACTACATATAAGTAAATGGATTAGGACTTAGTCACAAACTTTTGTATTAGCAGAATTATAACTAGTATTTAACCCTTAATAAGTTACAGTGGTACATCTTATTGGGATCCAGGAAGAAGAGAAATTAAAAGAAGGAGCTACTTCCTACTGCGAAGGCCACAGCCAGTTCATTTATTAAAAAGATATTATTTTATTTCCAAAAATGTATCCAGCCCTATGTTGACTTGTTGAGGTAGAAATACACATCAAACAACTTGAGTGAGTTTACAATGAGGTCCAGTGTGCTAGTCAGCATTTATCTTGGGACCTACAGTCAGGGATGCCAATACATTGCTAGCATGTGCTGGAAACATTTGGATTCATTCCATACAACTTTGCCTTCAATTCTTCTACAGCAACCCCTGTGTACAAGCGCCTTCTAGCTGTCAACATCACCGAAGTTCACCGGAGATCCAAAAGAAGCTGTCCCAAGTACTCCTTGCATTCTTTTTTCAATTTCTCTTCTTTTTCTCTTTTGGAAGCATGAATAGGTTTTATATGATTATTTTTTTCTGTTGTTACTGAAGTTTGTCCATATCTTTATACCTATTAACTTAGTATACAAGAAGCACACAGAATAAGGTCTGGCAAATAGCACGATACCCGTGTTAGCTCTTATTGCCCATTTTTTCTTACATCATCTTCTACTACGGTACTGACCCATGAAAGCTAGTGTTATCAAAGCAAGGATCATAAGAGCTGGCTATAATAAATTATGGGGGAAAATACAGTCTGATGATTTCTTACTCCTTTTTACAACTCTGAAAGCATCATTTGAACACAAAGCTCCTTTGAAAACAAAGAGGGCTTTATGTGAAGGATGGGAAAATGAACCTAAGAATTAGAGTAAATACGAAGCTTTTCACTGTCAATATTTTTCTTTTTTTTATTTTTTTAAAAAATGGGACCATGAGGAATTCCTTTCCCCTATCAACTTGAGTGGTAATATATTTTGGGAGATCAGCTCACTATAAATTGTGACTGTAAACATTATACTGTAAATGCTTTGTAGTTTTCCCCCAATAAAAAAGAAAAAAAAAATGCATCACCAAAAAAAAAAAAAAAAATGGGACCATGTCTCATACCTTTTACTCATAAATTGTGAGTTTTTGCTTTTTGAAAATTATAAAATTCAAGTAGTAAATTTTTTTATTCTTTTCCTTTCCTCCTAGTTAGCCACTGGGAAAACAAGAGAATGAAGGTTATACAAGGACTATCAAATGCAAGGTTAAGTAATCTAACAAATGTCTTCCTTCAAGGGAGATCTCCCAATACACAAATAAATCAATTAAGTAGCCAAAAGTGATGTTTTAGAGGAGGTCTCCTTCCAGCTCTGATATTTACAATTGATTCTAATTATTTTTAAATACTTATTAGAATTGCTATACTGATGTGGGCATTCTACATGCCTTCACCCGGAAGGCTCTTTAAGAGGTGAGAAGAAAATCCATCCTTCCTGAGGAAGGAACATTATTGGATCACCCCAAACTCCTGGCAGGAGATTATCCAGCTTCTCTTACTCATTCATTTCAGCATTCAGCACCTCTCACAGTCATAAAATTCTTCCAGATATTGCATAGACCATTTACATTCTCATGGAAACTCACTTGCAGTCCTGCTGCCTGTGGAATAAGAAACCTGTGTGAAAAGCCCTTTACATGCTTTGATCCTCTTATTGATTCATTATTCTTTCTCTTTCCAGCTTCATCATTTTTCCCAGAAGTCATTACCTTTCCTCACAGATCTAATTGGTCAGCTGTTAATTAATATCCCTTACACTCTCCTCTGAATGGTTCCAAGTTTTCTAACTCTTTACTTCTCCAAGCATGGTCTTTGGACTTTCCGCATCTTTGTCATCTGGGAACTTGTTAGAAATGCACACTCCCAGGCATTTACTCCCAGTAAAACATGCATTTGCACAAAGTCCTCGCTAATTTATATACACACTAAACTTTGGGAAACATTGGTCTAGCAAACATTGGTCTAACATTTACATAACTAGAATTCAGGGCTATGCTATGATCACTTTAGAACAAAGTAGAAACATTGAAATCTTCATTCTTGTTCCTATTGTTATGGGGGGGGGGAATATTTATGGTGCCTTGGGTTGAACATAAAATCTAAGATTGGTGAGGCAAGATCCACTTCATTCTCTGTAAGTGTTCCTACCTGTATATACGTATATTTAGTTTTATTTATTAGCTAGCTCTCTGCAGTTTATAATTTACCTACATTTCCATTATCAAACTATTCTAATTATCATTTATTAAATGAATTTCCTAGGATTGTGATTTTTTTGCCTATAATGAAAAATAACAGATAATTATTCATCTTTTCAGCAGATTTTGTTTGAGGAATTGCAGACCAGGTTTTTGCACTCCATGTTTTTCCTTTCTGAGGTAGAAAAGGGATAGCCTGAAGAATGTACAAAGTTTAAAGCCACAATATACTGTAAATTTGCCTTAAATAAGGAATCAAGAGTCATTTTCCTGCTTACCTACTTTTTGATGAGGTGGACCTTCTTTAAAGTTTTCATTTCCTGAGGCTGAGCCTCTCTTTACTTCTTACCCATTTCTTTCATCTGAAAATTCTCTTCCCAAATATGTTCCCTGCTTACCCCTACAGATGATGAATGTCATAACCTTCATTCTTTGAGAGAATAAGGTTGTCCTGGTGACTGATAAGAAAATCGACATAAATTTATTCCACACAGATTTTTTTGTCTTTTTTCTTATAATGCTTTCGTTTGTACCAGAATTCGACAACCAAGCCTTTCCATTTGTCAACATAGCCATATTTACCTTTCATCTGTTTGAGGTCATGAATTCACAAATGCAAAATGGTTAATCATCTTGTCAGTATGGACAAATCATGCATAAAAATCCACCAAAATGGTGTATTCCGGACTCCAGGGTCTGTGTTCACTCATTTGCCTACACAAACATTGGGGTGTGTTTCCTTTAAGCTTCACTTAGCAGTAACCTTTTTTTTCCTTCTTGCAGCAGTACATGTTGCTGATTTCTCCTGATGTGTGAAAATTTTCACAGCTGTACGCAAGACACATTCATCTCACTGAAGAGCTTTTTAGTCCCTGTAGGACTAAAGTTAGAATAAAGAACTCAATAAAGAATAAAGAAACCCAGTTTTTCCTTCTCTGTTAGAATAAGAACTGTGAACTCCGTAGACTTATTGGCTATAGCTGGGAAGACCAGGTAATTTAGATGCCTGCAACAGCCCTTGCAAAAGCCAAAAATTAAAGATAGAAAAAAATTGATATACTGATAAAGCACTCACAATTCATAATTCTGATTTTGAAAAGTATTAACTGATAAGCAACGTGTTGAAAAAGATGTTATGATACCAGGCTGATTACTCTATTAGACCAATTTGATATATAAAATAATACTAAATCCTCTGAGAACTTTGAGAGAAATTATAGGTTAAACAGTACATTTTTAAGGAATTTGATAAATAATCATTTTGACTAGTACCACTTTATAAAATGTGTGATCTGCTGAGCTTTTTTATATTAAGTATCTTAATTTTATATTAAATTATCTTAATTAAAAATATTTATACTTAATTTTATATTAAATGTACTAAATAAGACCTTCATTCCTCATAAAGTATTATTTAAACCTTCCAGGAATGTAATAACCCTCACATTTATGCCACAAATCAAAGATCAATAAGAGCTAATAATGATTTCTATGTCCAAACAAAAATATAAGCAAATAAACTCTTGCTGTGCTAATTTGGAATAATTTCTCATGAGCACTGCTTAGTTGCATGTTTGTGACTTTCCTTAGCCTTCAAAGAAGAGTCCTCTTATGAATGCCAAGCTTGCTGTTGGTATTTCTGAATACCATGGAAATAATTTATGCTTTACTGAATATGTTCATACCAATCTAACAAAAATTTGCTCATTTACTACCAGGATTAGGATGCACCACTTTTCAATCTTCCAATAGTGATATCTTCCCCTTTGTATGAAATAAGGATGACAAGATAAGAATCCCAATGATGAAAATTGGATTGGGCAGTGAAAGGAGCTTGGCCTAAGCACAGGATAGTGGGAAGCTCTTTGAATAGAGTCTACTTGGCTGAGACGATGAGTAAGAGGGTTGGGGAAAGTCTTGACAACTGGTATTAAGACATCAAAAAATTTGTTGATATAAATGTGATCACCACCAATGATCTATGAGGAATTTTAGAGAATAAAAAAATGACAAAAGACTTGAAATGATGTGAACTAACACTCCACTTTTTCATAGACCCAAGATGAGACAGGATTTTAGAAACTGGAAACCAGCAAACCTGAGGCTTATCCCTGGCAAAAACAAGCTTCTGGAATAAATTATTCAATAAACAATCATGATGCAGTTAGGAGTGTTTGGGTTATGGTAACTTGGTGCATATTCATTCATTGCTCAATTAATTCCATTGACTCAATGTCACTGCATTGCTCAATATAGATTCTATGTGAGAATGGCTTTTATCAAAAAGTCCCAAAACAACAAATGCTGGCATAGATACAGGAAGATAGAAACACTCATATGCTGTTGGTGGGCCTGCAAACTCATACAACCTCTGTGGAAAGTAGTATGGAAATACCTCAAAGAACTAAAAGTAGAACTACCATTTGATCCAGCAATCCCACTACTGGGTATTTACCCAAAGGGAAAAAAGACAATCTATAGAAAGACACCTGCACATGAATACTTATAGCAGCACAATTCACAATTACAAAGAAGTGGAAACAACCCAAGTGCCTATCAATATATGAGTGGATTAAGAAAATGTGGTATATGTATACCATGAAGTACTACTCAGCTATGAAAGAAATGGTGAACTGATACTTCTTGTATTAACCTGGCTGGAACTGGAGACCCTTCTTCTAAGTGCACTATCACAAGAATGAAAAAACAAATACCACATGTACTCACCATTAAATTGGAATAATCGATCAACACTTATGTGCACATGTGGAAATAACATTCGCCAGAGGTGGGAGGGGGAGGAAGGGATAGGTAAATTCACGCCTAATACGTACAAAGCACACTATCTGGGGGATGGAAATACTTAGAACTTTGACTCAGATGGTACTAAAGCAATTTATGTAACCAAAACTTTTGTACCCCCATACAAAGGGGATACAAAATTTTAAAAATTTAAAATTTAAAAAATATTTTAAAAATTTTAAAAATATAGATTTTACATAGAAAAAAATAGAGAAATGGCAGAAAAACTCTGTCTTTATATCATCAAAGAATTTGGCCTCCAAATTTAAATTTTTAAGTCTTTTATGATAGATATTCTTGAGTATATGATAGAGGGAATGATTTCTGAATTTATAGCTCATTAACACTTCACAAAGAATATTAATGTTCTGGTAAATGTTAATATTAAGCAAGGTCTCTACGTGGGCCAGAAAGCCCTGACATGTTTATGGTGGATGCTGTGGATGCACCATCCAGACAGCACAGGACCAAGGGTCTCATTCCCTCGGCTGCCTGGTGGTGCCTGCTGTGGGCTCACAGCTGAGCTCCTCATCATGACTTGCCCTCAGCTGAAGGAATGTGACTCACCCAAGAAGATGCTCCTGGTAATGCTCCAGGTCTGCTTCCTCTCTAGGCAAAGCCTGTGTCAAATCACTGGTGACAGCCATGAAGGACCATCTCATCTTTAGACTCTGTGCGATTCACTGAGGCCTCTGTTGTAACTGCATTTCAGTTCTCCTCTGTCCTCTTCCTCTTCCCTCAATCTCTCACCAATTTGGTTCTCAAGAGCACTCTCCAATAACCTACCTATGTGCAAATCTATACCTCACTGTTTTCTGGGGAATCCAACCTACAAAATTTGGCTCTAGCCATGGTCCTAAAAATCAGATTCTAAAATAATATTTTAGAGCTGGATCACTTGCTGATCAGGTGGCCATAAAGACCGATCACTGCTGGTAGGTAAAGTACTTAAAGCCATGTAAAGTACGCACTGCACGCTGTGGTATGCAATTACTAAAATTTTCATGAGGAACTGAGTGGAATTGGACACCAGAAAAGGGGAATGCACTGGTAGCAGAATAAATCAGGCATTTGAGAGATTAAAGTAACTAATAAATATAAGGGAGTGGATCCTGATGGTTATTGATGAGAGCTATAAGGACTTAAAAGTAAATTGTTAAAGCCAGAAGACCTCCTTGGCAGCATACAAAGAAACTCCCATCTCTTGAATCAGGGAGAAAAAGCTAGGGATCAGTCTCAAGGGTTTGTTAGAAGGGTAGCAAAGCTACAGAGAAGATTCAATTCTCAACCCTAGAAAATCAGCTATACCAAGATCAGGGCTCTAGTTAAGGAGGAGTGGGAACTTGAGACTTGATGGTGAGGACATCAGGGTTAATGCTGTCAATCACATATTCCCCAGAGCCCTATGGACTTGGGAAGTAGCCCACTCATCCCTATTATGAGGCTACTGTTCCATTCCTGATTAAAGACAATACAGAGACTTCAGCAAACACACCCTTCATGACTTACCCTCACCTACCCTCCTGGCCCCAGTCCAACAACTAGGGTTAAGTCACAGTATAACCAGATTAGAAATGTGTTGGGCCTGCTGAAGGAGGAATGGGACTGTTTCCCAAAGGAGCTGCCAACATGTATCAGTAGGATAGAGGAGATCCCAGAACTTGATGATTTGTGTAAGTTTGGAGAAGCAGATGACCCACAGTAAGTGAAGGGATTGGAAGACTCAAAGGAGTGGGAATCCTAGAGATGGAATACCAGTGAAGACCAGAAAACTCAAGTCCACTATGTTCCATGGAAAATCCTAAAGGATATTCTGTTTATCAAAATGGTAAGGAATGCACTAGTCAGAGGGGCTGTGGCATTCTTGAGAAGCTCAGAGATGGTTTTTCTCTGCAGTCCAGCACTAAAAATGGGAGATGGTGTTGTAGAGCTGGGCTCACTGATAGCAATGGAAATAAGAGGATCCTGAGCTAAGAGGCCAGCTGGGGACACATACCACCAGGAGCAAGGTGGGCCCAATTGTAATAAACTGCTAAGTCGGAGTGGCAGCCACAAGGTCCTGAAAAAAAGGGAGCTATGAAGTTGGTTAAAAGAACACTGGGGTTTGGGGGGCCTGGGGGGTAATAATGGACAGTAAACAAGGGACTTGGTCAACCTACACAACCCAGAGAAACTGTGGTCCCCAAATAGTTGAAAATTAAATAATATACTCCTAAATAACTCCTGATCAAACAAAAAAGTCAAAAACAAAATTGCAAAGTGTTTCAACTGAACTAAAATGGAAACACAACATATCAGAAAACACATGTTATCCTATTAGTGGGATGCCACTAGAGCAGTGTTGAGAGTGAAATTTATAACACTAAACACCTATGTGAGAAAGGAAGATAGGTCTCAAATCAATCCCCTGGACTTTTACCTTAAGAAATTAGCAAACTAAAGCCAAAGTAGACAAAACTGGAAACACTGAAATGGACCTCAACAGGTGAATTGACCAACAGAGTGTGGTTTATCTATGCAATGGAATGCTACTCAGTACTAAAAGGAATGAGCTGTTGATGCAAGAAACAAAACAGATAAGACTCAAAATGATTATTCTCCGTGTAAAAAGAAAAGAATACACACTGTGTGATTTTGGATGTGATTATCTTGTTTAGTATCTTTATTTTGATTTTCCTGATTGTGATGTTTTCATACTTACATATGTATGCCTAAACTTACAAAATTATATACTCTAAACAGGTATTGTTTATTATATGTCAATTATATTTCAATAAAACTGTTAAAAATAAAGGTTGTTCTATAGCTCTAATAGGTGGCAGCTTCCTGACAATGTGGCATATGATAAGAATAGTGGATTCCACGATCATATGCCCAACACTACACCTCCCCTGTCATAAAGTGAGTCAGTTTTGGTGAGCAGGGAGCCCTGGCTGCTGAGCATATGCATAGCTTCCACCTCTGCCTCCACATCTACTATACTCACCTACCCATTCCCCAGGCTCTTGGGTGGCCAATGACAGAGGCTATTTGAAATCAAACAACTGAGTCATTTTATCTGGTTTGTTGTTTAAACCATTTCATAACTCATGCCCAATCCCTTAGGCATATCCACATAGCTCCGACCCAGTCCTCCTGGTCCCTAATCTTTCTAATATTTCTTCTTCCTGGCCCTGATAAATAAGCTAAGCCATTTGCCTCTACCCATTAATACTCTCGTGCCACTTCTCTTTCACAAAAAGTGGGTAATAAGATGCACCATATGCAGTTCTATCAATTGAGGGGATTTCCCTTAATTATGCATTCCAAGGTCACCCCTGAGTGGGCATGTAGTGTTGAAGCCATCCATGTGGGGCTTGCACCCAATACCAAGTTTAGCCTTTTTTTCATTCTCCATCAGCTGCTCAGATGTGACATTCACATTTGTGGTCACTGGTTTGAACCAAAGAAAGGTCACTGGTGCAACAATGGTGGATGAAATGTGATTCTAGTCCACCTGGTCATGTAACTTACTTGAAAACCTTGGTCCTAATGTGATTACTGATGTGGGTAGGTTTGAGTTTATCATCTTGGTTTTTTTTTTTTTTGTCCCAACAGTTCTTAATTCCCTTTTTCTTTCTGTCTCAGTCTTTTGGATTAATATTCTTTATGCTTTCATTTTGTTGTCTTATTGATCATAGTGATTTGTTACTATAATGATTACTTTAGAGTTTATTGAATACACCTGTAATTTATCACAGTCTACCTTCTAGTGATACTGTGCCACTTCATATTTATCATGAGAGTTCTACAGTAATGTACATCTATGTCTAGTCTTCTGAACTTTATTCTTTAGTTGTCATGAATTTTATTTTTTGTATGTTACAAACCACATAATATATTATTATTATTTTTAATAAACAACCTATGATCTTTAGAAAAATTTAAACATCATTTATTTACTATTTAGTTACCATTTGGGACCTCTTTTTTTCTTTGTGTAATTCTAGGTATTGATCTGGCATAATTTCCTTCTAGCTGAAACATTTCATTTAACATTTCTTGTAGGGTAGGTGTGCTGGTGATAAATTCTTTTAGCTTTTGTATATCTATAACCATCTTATTTTACCTTTGCTTTGAAAAATATTTTTGCAAGATAGAGAATTCTAGGTTGACAGATTTTATTTTCTTTCAATAATTTAAAACTGTTGCTTCACTGTCTTCTTGCTTGTGTTGTCACCAATGAGAAATCAAATGTAATCCTTATCTGTCTTCCTCTGTATGTAACATGTTTTATTTCTCTATCTCCTTTTAAGACTTTCTCATTGTCACTGGTTTTGAGCAACTTGATTTTGATGTGCCTTGGTGTCGCTTTTCTCATGTTTCTTTTGCTTGGAATTTACTAAATTTCTTGAATATGGATTTATAGTCTTCATTAAGTTTGGGTAGTTTCTGGCCATTATTTCTTCAATACTTTTCTCTCCACCTCCTTCATCTGGGGACTGCAATTAGAACATATGAATAGGGCACTTGAAGTTGTTCCATGGCTTATTGATGTCCTCTTCATTTTTAACTTTTTTGATAATTTTAATTGCTATGCCTTCAAGTTTACTATTGTTTATTTCTGTAATATGTGATCTTCTGTTCATCTCATAAGGGTTATTTTTCTTCTCAGACATTGTCATTTTCATTTCTAGGCATTAGATTTGGATTTTTAATATATTCCACATTTGTCCAGGATAGTTATAATAACTGTTTCAGGGTCCTCCTCTGCTAATTTTAACATCTGTGTCAATTCTTGGTTGGTTTTGATTGATTTTTCTCCTCATTATGGGTTGCATTTTCTTACCTCTTTGTATGTCTGGTAATCTTTGTTTGAATGTCAGACATTGTTAATTTTACCTAGTTAAGTGCTAGATAATTTTGAACTCCTGTAAATCATCTTGAACTTTGTTCAGGATGCAGTTAAGTTACTTGGAAACCACTTGATCTTTTCAGTTCTTGTTTTTATGATTTGTTAGAAGGTACACAACAGTGCTCAGTATAGGGCTAATTATTTTCTACTAATAAGGTAAGACCTTTCTGAATACTCTAATTAATTTCCTGTTAATGACAACAGTTTTCTAGTCTGGCTGGGGTGAACAGACACTATTCCTGCCCCATGTGAGCACCCAGCATTATTCTCTCTAATTCTTTGGGATGGTTTTTTTCCCACCATATACATGCACTTTTCAGTACTCTGATGGATACTGAAAAGGCCCCCTCTGCAGATTTCCAGGGTACACTCTCTGTGAATCTCTCTCCTCTTGGGTCTTCTGTCCTTTGAATTCTAGCGGCCTTGGTCTATATGGACTCTTGGCTTCATTGCTTCAACTCAAGGAGTTTGTATAACTATCTCCCTGTTCCCCTTACCTGTGCCATGACCTGGCAATTCTCCTAAGGCAGTAAGTTGGGGGAAATACATGGCCTATTATGCTTTTCTTTCTGTCTTTCAGGGATCACTTTCTTTTGTTTTTCAGCCTCAGTGTCTTGAAATCTATTGTTTAATGTACGCTGTCAGGCATTTTTGTTTGTTTCAGGAGAGAAGGTAAAAATGGTCCTTGCTAGTCCATCATTTCCAGAGCAGAAGCTAGAACAACTTTTTGAAGGCATGACTGAGCCTCAAACTGGGAACCAAAGGATAAAGGTAGGAGTAGCTCTGCTTAACATCGTTTCTAATAACCCATGTGGAGAATTTTGTTTTCCATCTCCACAACTCTGGGCCCTGGAGGTTTAGAGATGTTAAATATTTCTAGCAGGGTACATTGTAAAAGTCTTACAACCTTTTAAACTATGGTTCCTACCCTGCTGCTTTGAGCTCCTTGCATGAAGGGACCAGCATTTAAGAAAAGTTGACATCATCCTTGCAGTGGTAATTGACTGTGATCATCAGCAGGAGGCCACTGTGATCCTTATACAATGAAGGTAGGGAAGAATTTGTTTGGCAAACACATAATTAACTGGGGCCGCTCTTGGTACTCCTCTTCCCAATTTTCACAGTAAATGGACAAAGATGGTAGTCACGGTCTGTGAAGAGCAAGGTCATCTGTGGCTCAAGACCACTCAGGGATGAGGATATGGATTAGATGATTCAGTGATTAAACTGGATATAAAGAGAGAGAAGGAGAGGATTTAAAGATGACTATAAGATTTCTGGCTTAAGCAGCTGGAAGAATGGAGTTGTTATTTCCTGGGTTAGGAAGGATATTGAGAGGAGTAGGTTTTCAGAGAGGATCAAAAGTTTGGTTTTGAACATGTTACTTTTGCAAGACCAAGTAGATATCAAAATAGATCTTTCAAGTAGGCAATTGGATATTAGTGAGGAAGTTCAGAAGATGTTTGAAAATTGCCTAAAATATCATTACAGAAAGATGCGGAGACTTTTAAGAGTGCTGCTTGGGTTCAGAAAGGGTGTGTCTCTCTCAGGCAATATGGGGCATGTCATATTTGGGAAGCCAGCACTCATCTTCATGTGCCATCTGCCCCTTATTTGCTACAACTACACTCATATTTTCCCCCTCACAACCTCTCCCTTTTTATTCATTTCCTACCACCCTTGAATTTTTAAGGGAAATATTACAAATATCCTCTCAAGCAAGTATTCTTTGCCCATTTTGGGTGTCTAAGAAGCCCTGTGGTGATGGCTGTAAGCCAAGGAATTTTTCTAAAAAACAGAACATGGGCTTCCATGGGCATGGTGTCATTCAGCACAGAAAGAAGCTTGTTCAGAAACAAAACAGAACAAAACAACACCCCCCCCAAATCTTGTCTTTCTCTAGAAAACCTTTTCTCCTCTTTTTATTTATTACCCACTACTCTACAGATCCAATGTCACGTCTTGAAAACTCAGCTGAACTACTGGGAGATTTCTGTATTCAGTCATGGCCATCAGGCCTTCACACACTGTCCATTAGTGAGAAGTCTGAGAGCCTGAGCAGGGTTTTATGTCCACGAGCTTCATTTTTTCAGCATCTGTAAAATAAAGAGTTTGGACTAGATCATTTCCAAGGACCTTTCCAACTTTACAATTCTATTAACTATAAAAATAATTTAAACGGGTCAAGAAATTCTAATGTTAATTTGAACCAAATGCAAAACTAGGCATAGTTTATCAAACTCTAATTATAATCATCTAAGGACTGGATTAGCAACCAGAAGATTCTTGGCACTTACAACATCAGCAACAATGACCTTTTAGCTTTGGCAAGTAACCTGAACTATAGTCTCTAAAGAAATAAGCAAGAAAACATTTACCTACCTCAGGGGAGTCTTAGAAGATTTTATTTGTTAATTCTTTTTAAGTGCTTTGACTCAGCAAAGCATAATAGAGCATTAGTACTAGGAGTTATTATTTAGGTTTATGAGACTGGGTTTTGCAGAATGAATTCTGGGTTCTTACTGTGCAGGGAAGGCGATGATGCCAAAAGCTTCCTGACTCCACACAGAGTTGCCTTTTTAAATAAATTAACATTCTATAAATATCAATCATTAAACTAACTTTTAAAAATAAGCCAATTTATTCCAGCAGTGAGTGGAAATTATTTTTATTAATATTAAAATTATTCTTCTCCCATGATAATAACTGTTAATGTACTAAGAATAACCTCATGTTTACGTGGTGCATGGGAATTTCTGAGAACTATTAGAGTCACTGGGAAGGGCTAGAAATACCCAAGAATAGAGTGACAAGAAACTATTTTGAAAGGGTTAGTTTTCCCATGCAGAATTAAACTACAAATCTAACTAATGCCAATGGAACAAAAAACTTGAAGAGAGAGAAAATACAAGCTCCAACTAAATATTCTGGTCATTTATGCAAGTGATCAAAGTCTGGGCATCCAATGTAGAAATAGCCTAAGAGAGCTTGTGATAATGTATTAATTAGGAAAGTATATAAATCTCATACATCAAAATACTTTTTCAAATTACCACACAGACAAAAACCACAATTTCAGATAGTCTCCTTAAATGAAAAATTACATAGTTACTAAAAAACATTATTTTTACCAATATGTTTACCACCTGCAACACACTGGCAAAACTTTTAGTCTGACACAGAAAGGTGTGTGCTTTTCCAGCAGGATGAATTTTCCACATGGTTTTTTAAATACAGTTCATTGGTGTGAACATGTCTTTGTGGAGTTCTTAAATACATGAGCAGGAAGTAGAATAAGGTAGAATAGCATGAGCTAACTACTTTTTTAAAATAGTATTCATTGATACCTTCCATTTTCTGCTTCAGGCTTAGCAAAAAAAAAAAAAAATCAATTTAATTACATTTCTTTATAAATAAATTAAAAAGCTAAGTTCACAACAAGAAAAAGAGCTTTAAACCAAATGAAAAACCCTCTTTTGATCATGTGGCTGGCCATTTATCTGTCACCCTCTGAATTTCCATTAAATAAATAGGGTGTCATTTTATTAAGAATATATGCATAGATTATATTTATGTAGTAAGGTGTACATTCGACTGTGAAAATCAAAACAGAAGTAGCAGATGGTTCTGCTTCAACCCAAGAGACCACTCACTGAGCCAGCTCAGAATGAAAACCTCCTTTATCCAGCATGAAGATATGATATTTGGAATTCCTACCCCAATGCATATTTAAATATCAAAATAGAAGGAGAGAGGTGGATTGGTGCAAAGTGACATTCGATCATCAACATCCCAACCATTGTCCATTTATTTGTGCTTGCCCCAGGCCAGAAACAATGAGATGGTCAGATATATATAAACCAGAGAAACAACAAAGTGTAGTGTAAGCACATTTCTCATTACCTATAATGACTCATTCACACCCAAAATCTCATTCAAACTAATAGGCTGAAATCTCTTTCACATTTTTAGATGAATATTGGGGTGCCTCTCTTTTAAGGAAACATGCTATTTAAATTAAAACTATCTTAAAATATAAGGGATTTTTTCTCATATTACAAACATGGTTTCCACATAACAAAAGAAATAATTCAAATGCTGTATTTACAACATAACAATTTATCATCGCCAGTAGAAATGCCATACCTCAACTGTCAAACTCTTTACCAAAGACCCAACTATTTAGACAAGAGAAGTGGGCTTAAAGATGTGGGCATGATCCTTTGCTTCTAGCCTTATTGGAGCATTGTTTTTACTCAGCAATTCACCAGGGGATGGATGAGGGTCAGTTCTTTTCTTAATCCGTCTACCAGACTAGGATGATGATTTCATGCTGCCTACTCGTTGAAACAAAATTTGACTATTAAGAAAAAAGTAAAAATGTACCTAAGGTTACTGTAAAGATAGCCAGAATATAAATGGTGTGGAGAAAAATGCATGAGAAATTCATAAACATACTCCTTCTTCCAGGGGACTGCTAGCGAGGACTGCTAGTTGAATCCTGATGGCCAAGGCAGATCCCGTCAGTGAGCCATTCCTGGCCTCTCTGATCGCTTCAAAACGCTCTCGCACATCAGCTCCCAGCGTGCTTTTACTGCCTGCAGCCAGAACCTGCACCTCCTTGTCAGAGGGCTGTCCTGGCTGCCAGAATCTCCTTTGTCTGTATTGCACAGAGGGCCGCAAGTGCCAGCATTCATGTCACCTCAGGTGTGGCTCTTAAACACTGACTGATTGTGGCAGGACGATACTCCAACTCCCTCGCTCCTACTCAGGACACTTTGAAGTATGACACTTTGAAGTGTTTTCTGAGGTCCCCCGGAGGCTCAGCTGGGCACCCTCTTTAAAACTTTACTTGCTATCGTACCCTCAGTTGGCCTCTCTCCATTGCTGGTCACACGTCCCCAATCCCTTACCTATTTTCCCTACAAACATTTCCTAATAAATCACTTCCATGCAGCTCTGCCTCAGGTTCTGCTTCTGGAGACTCCAGTGTAAGACAGCAGTTATTAGATGTGGTCATAGAAGTGGACTCTCAGGATAGGGTTCTGCAGCTGGATCATTTGCTGACCAGATGGCAAGAGGAATCCCACTGTTGGAGGTAAATCAGGTGACAATAACCCTTAGCATGCTATAGTGTGACAATTGACAAGAACTTCTTCTGTGAATTGGGACTATTTGGTCCCCTCAAGATCCACTCCCATCTCCCTGCTGGCCACTAAACCCATGACTAGGGCAAAGTCTTGGCTGAAAAGAACAGGAAGTGTTATGATCTGGATATTTTTGTCCCCACCCCTTAAAAACTTAATCACCAATGTGATGGTATTAGGAGGTGGGGCCTTTGTGAGGTGATTACCTCCTGAGAGGAAATGGAATTAGTACTCTTATAAAAGAAGCCCCACAGAGCCCCCTTGCCCTCCTACCATGTGAGGATGCAGGGAGAAGGTGACATCTATGAGCCAGGTAATGGGCCCTCACCAGACATTGGATCTGCCAGCACCTTTATCTTGGTCTTCCCAGCCTCCAGAATTGTGAGAAATAAATTTCTATTGTTTATTGGCCACCCTATCTACAGGATTTTGTTATAGCAGCTTGGCAGAAGAAAATAAATTGTTCAACAAAATTGCTGCAGTGTCTAGCCAATACATATTGAGAAATCAAGAGAACATGGCTCAGGGAGATGTTGAGGGTACCAGGCCAAATAGGGGGTGGTGGGCTAAGCATAGAGCCTTGTTGCTACGAGGACACTCTTTCACCACTAAGGATTTAATATCCCGGTAAAGGCAACAGGAGCCAAACTAGCACACAGATAGCGTGGTTCCTGAAAGGCTGGGAAAAGTGATGTCCAGCATTAAATGAGATAGAAATGTCAGAATTGAACTTGATAAATCCAGCAGTTCGAAGAACCCCTTACATCAGCTCATTGGCCCATGGCGTGAAGATCATCGTGTAAGAAATGGCCAAGTGAAATCCTAAATGCTACTTCCAACCCCTCAACTTGGCCATGTTCTGTTCTGTTCTTCTGTTTTTGATTGAAAATCAAAAGCAATATCATTTTCAGACGGAATGACAGAAATCAATACCACTCTCAAAGATTTGGCAAATGCTGAGGAGGCATTTCCCAACACATTGTCAATTTGGTACCAACAAAAATCAAATGAATAGATGACACAGGACCATTGGAAACTTAGCCCAGCTGCAATGACCATAGTATGTTTACTACAACAGTTTAACACTGCTTCTGGTTCTTGGTTTACAGGTGTACTTCTGGCTAATGAATTATTCTAATAACAATCTATAAGAAGTATTAGAAGTACTTCTAATTCACTTGGAATAAACGATAGTACACATTAATAGCCTTATCTCAGGACTATGTTACATTACTTGCCCACTAATGGGTGGCCCTGTGGTAAAGAAAAAACTTTCCATTTGGACAAAACTTTGAGCAGTGCACCTGGTCATCCCCACTTTGTTGGGAGAAAGAAGTAGCCTAAGGTAAAAATATAAAAGAGCTCCTGGGTGTGGCAGATAAGTTGACTGATTAATTAGAAACTAGAAGGAAAAAGATTGGAAGATAGAGGAGGAGAAATCCGGGGGAACGTCCTATGGATATATCTGTATACTGATGGGAATGGTCTCTAAGTGGGGGATCTTTGTTTTCCACCTCACAATGAACTAGACAGGAAGATTCATCTGAAAGATCTCAGCCAGTCTCTGTCCTGAGCCATTCTAGGTCTTCAACAATGACTCCAAGAAGGGACCATTCATAGAATAGAATAGAATAGAACAGAACAGAACAGAACAGAACAGAACAGAGTAGAATAGCTGTAGAGTTGGAGACTTTGCATGACCACAATATCACAGATTCTTACTCACTAGGGCTGATCTAGCTATAGTTGCTGCTGAATGTTCACTCTATCAACAGCAGAGACAAAAGCTGAGCCTTTGATATGGTACCATCCTTTGAGGAGACCAACCAGCCTCTTGGTGGAAAATTCATTAAATCAGATCCCTTCTACCATAGAAAGAACAATATTACAGTAATTTGTGCTGGCCAGGATAGGTACGTGTTCTTGAAATGGTTTTTACATTTCCTACCAGAAGAACCTTGGCCAGTACCACTGTCTGAGGGATCCCAGAGTTTCTCATTTACATACCCGGAGTCCCATATGACAACTTTTCAGACTAAGGGACCTACTTTACACCAAAGAAGATGCAATAACGGGCACTTGATCACAAGTTCTACTGATCCTGCCATATACCATATTATCTCAAAGCTATTTGTTTTACAGAACTTTAGAATGGTTTCTTAAAGATGAAATTAAGAGCTGGGCACAGTGACATGGGCCTGTACCCAGCTACTTAGGAGGCTGGGGCAGGAGGATTGCTTGAGCCCAGGAATTCAAGGCCAGCCTTGGCAACATAATGAGATCCCTATCTCAAAAAAAAAAAAAAAAAAAAAGATGCAATTAAGGCACTCACTTAGAAGTGATACCCTGTGGGGTTGGATTTTCATCCTCCATGTTGAGATATATAACTCCTTGAGTCAATAGCCATCACATGGTATTGTTTCCCCCATAAGTAGAGCCTATGGGTCCAGAAACCAAGTAGTAAAGTAGAAGTGGCCCTTCTCATCATCATATCCAGTGCTCTCTTGGGGGAATTTATGCTTCCATCCCTGCAATGTTAGTTCTAGTGTGTCTAGAGGCCAGGGTTCCTGGTTAGAGGTTAGGGAGAGAACTTTACCACCAGGTGAAAGAGCACCACTAAACCTAAAGCTACAACTTTCAGGTCATTTTTGGACCCCTGTTAGACAAAACGAAAAGATGCTGAACTTCCAGGGGTAATAATTCTGATTATAATGAGGAGGTAGAGTTGCTGCTACATAAGGGGCCCAGAAGAAGACCATCTGGAATTCAGAACCCTCTCAGACATCTCTTGCTCTTTTGCCCTGTTTCAACCACAAACAAGGAATTACGACAAGGGCATAGTAATCGTGTCCCAGCCCCTACAAGGATGAATATCTGGATCACTCACTAGACCACCCACCAGATCTGCAGAAGTGCTGGCCAAGGCTGAGGGTAATCTGGGACGGGTGGGACAGGAAGCAGGTGATCAATACCCTGCAGCAGGAGGGGCTGTAGCTTATCACACTGTCTTCTGGAAGGTTTTGTTTCCTAGAGATAATGACCAGCCCTATCCTGAAGAATCAGTGGAGTAAAGTTAACATGGAGCATGAGTAGAGCCATGTGGAGGGACAGACTGGACCACATGCTATCAGTGTTCCATCCATATCCCCTTGGATTCCTTCACCATTGTCATGCACGATGGCTCCCACTGTGCCATCGCCCCCACAGCCAGCACCCATGTCCTTGTCGACCCCTGCTCTTAGGCTGTGAGAACCCACTTAGTCTGCTGGCAGAAAAAGCCTGAAGGGCCTAGGAATTCGTGTCTCTCCTGGGTGTCAGCTTTTAACCAATGACTGATGGAAATGGGAATACAAAATACATCAGTTCCTCTGTCCCCTCTGATTCAGACACCCTAGCGGGCTTTCTCAACCAGGGTTCCTCATTTGAACCACAGAACCTGATTTGAATGATGATTTTCTCAACTATCCTAAGGATGGTACAGAATAGATACCATTCTAGATACACAGGAGAGAAATTAAGCCTGAGCAACATAGCAAGACCCTGTCCCTACAAGGAAAAAAAAAAAAAAATCAGCCAGTCACAGTGGCATGTGCCTGTATTCTCAGCTACTCAGGAGGCTGAGGCAGGAGGATCGCTTGAGCCCAGGAATTTGAGGTTGCAATGAGGTATGGTTGGACCACTGCACGCCAGACTGGGTGACAGAGAGAGACCCTGTTGAAGGAAGGAAGGAAGGGGCCCATGCAGCCATTTCTGTGCTTCGAGATGAATAAAGTTTCAGAGTGGTAGCATAGTTGGGTGGCAGGCAAGACTGATTCTCCCTCCCTAGGTACAGAAACTGGAGTACATGATGAGGAAGCCTGAATAAATATTGTTTAGAATTAACAGGATCCAAATTTAGCCCAGATCAGAGGGTTTGCCAAAATAGGCCCACGACAAAAATGTGTCAGAGTAAACTGTGTTACAGTGGCTAGTACAATATCAATTTTAATTGTAGTCCAGTTAATGATTCCAATAAAAAACATTTCCACTAGCAGTGTAAATGCTCAGCTTTCAGCTTTTCTGTTCTTTTTCTCATTAATATATTGGATTGTTAGTTTTGCAAGTTAACACGTAATAAGAATAGATTAATAAATAACAGCGAAGTGGTACAAGGAAAAAAACTTTGCTTTCTTTTAACAAGTCCTATTAACTTTTGGTTTTCTCCCAGAAGGCTCAAAAATGCCAAGGTTTACTTTTAAAGTATGAGAGGCTAAACATCAAGGTAATGGCGTTCTTTTCCTACAATAGGTGTATTTTTCTGTGTAGTGTCCATACTAAAATCTGACTCTCAGGAATGTCTTATATCCAAGATCGTGTGCTCACACCCATCTCATGCCAGAGCCTGGCATCCAGCGGCCCTTCTGAAGCCACTGTTCAATAACTGAATAAATAATCTAACAGGAATAAAGAGAAAAACATCTTTCTATAACGAGTATGAATGTTAGTCCACGAACTTGGCTGTGCAAGAAATGTAACTGTCTTATCTGTCCGTACATCTTATAATATTTTCTGTTTCAAACCCTACCTCCTACCATCCACTAGGTCTTTGGGAACTGAATTTCATTTTAATTTGACCTCCCCTCTTCCTGAGGTCGTACTAAGTTCAAAGAGACTAAAATAATGCCAATGCATTGAGAAAGGGGACAGGCAGGTGGTGCTGGATGCCACCTGTCTACACAGCATTTGCTAAGATACTCCTCATTCCACACGGCCCTTGTGCTCAGTGTCTATTCCAGCAATGTGCTCGTCTTCGTCTCATATTCCTCTCTGGCGGGATTCTCCACTACCCTCGGGGACTTTCTTGCAAGTGGAGAATGGCAGCACTTTCCTGTGCTACGCTGAGGTCAGAACACTCTCCTGATGGCAGTTAAGATTGTACGAGTATTTACTCCTTATCCTTTACAGTCAGAGATACCGTCATCTCTGACACTTCCTCGCTTTTCTCCTTCTGATCAAAATTATCCCTGCCTCTTTATTTTGCTTCTTTTGTGGCATTTTCCTGTCATGACTTGTGTTAAACTTATTTGTTCCTTTCTCCTCTGTAGACTGGGAACCCTCAGGAGGCAGGGTTATTATTCATGTTTCAACTTATTCATCTCTCAACTCCCAGAGCCTAACACAGCCCCTAAGATGAATGAGGCAATAAATAAGTATCAGTTGAATAAGGAACATAACTTGTCTCTTAGTTTAGCGGAATCCTATCGTGAGAGCACAGTGACTAGGTGGAGGAAGCGTTTGGGGTGGTCAGCTGCCCTGGTGCTAGAATGAAGTGCTGGTTCTTATTCTTGACGTGCCCCTTACTTGTATAAACTTTTTTTCCTTCTCTTACAGTTTCCTCATCTTTAAAAGCAGAGACTCTGGAGCAAAGCGGCTCAATCTGAATAGTGCTCCTCCCACGTATGAGCTGTGTGGCCTTGGCATGTCAGTTACCCTCTCGGCACCTCTGACTCTTTACTGATACAATGGGGATGATGGTGGAACTCGTGTCGTAAAGTCGTGATGAGGACTACATGAGTTTATGTTTGTAAAGTACATAGAATGTGCTATTGATATATAAGTAAAATAAATAGCTCCTATTGTTATTATTTCAGCCCCAATGTATATAATTGGAAATTGATTAGACCACCAGCTTGTGAGATTAGAAGGGGACGAGGAACACTTGCATTAATTTGGAATCTGTTGAGGAAAGGAAAAAAACCAGGGGTTTAATTTGTATTTGAATAGATATTCCAGGTATTAACGAATATGTGTGCCAATAATATGAGATAATTCATGGAAATAAATTGCCTATCTTGGTATACCCAGTATGTACATATTTCCACAGGTGTTAATTGTCTAAATGTTTATATTGGTGATCCTTAGATCTTAGATCCTTAGATTTCTTAAAATACCAGTCAAGTATTAACTGTGCTTTGCATTGCTATTAAACAATAAACTCATCCGCAGTCTCATACTCTGTCCTTTTGCCATTCAGTATTCATAAGAGACAATTTCCTGATTTAAAGTGCTAGTTAGAATTTCTCAAGGTCTAATCCCAGGCTAAATGTATACATCTGTATATACCATTGTGCAGGAAAATTGGACACTGGAAGAAACATATCAACTTTGTTTTATCAGGGATTGGGGATACATCTCAGTTGCTCCCAAGGAACAAGCCAGTGTAGAAATGAGTAGCATGTCTCCAGCAAACTTTTAAAAAACAAACAGGACAGGCACAGTGGCTCACTCCTGTAATCCTAGCACTCTGGGATGCCAAAGCAGGAGGATTGCTTGAGCTCAGGAGTTCAAGACCAGCCTGAGCAAGAGTGAGACCCCATTTCTACTAAAAATAGAAAAATTAGCTGGGCATGGTGGCACACACATGTAGTTCCAGTTACTCGGGAGGCTGAGGCAGGAAAATTGCTTTCCAGAAGTTTGAGGTTGCTGTGAGCTAGGCTGATGCTATGGCACTCTAGCCCGGGTGACAGAGTGAGACTCTATCTCAAAAAAAAAATAAAAAGTAAAATAAAAAAAAAAACCCCACAGCAGAAAGAATATCTACATTTCATAGAAGATAGTTGTGATCAGATGGTGGCCATTGGCAGCAGTATGGACATCCTCATGAAATTAATTAATTACCTCCACAAGCACCTATTTAAACCACCCAACCTCTATTAGTGGGCTCCCTTGTGTTGGGGGCCCCACAGGACAGGCACCTCTTTGACCTTTCATGTAATCTAGCCCTGTCTTTGCAGGAGTCTGTGTTTTTAACAGAAATGTTGTGTTAAATAAATGCAATCTTGTCTGGTGTATCTCCTTTGTTTACTAGCATGAACTTTGGGTGTGGCTTCTAACTATGGAAGACTTCAGTTATGTTACATTGGAAAGTCATCTGCTGAGATGAGAAGGGCTTTGGTCTAGGAATCAGAAAATTTGGGTCCCAGTCTCAGTTCTCCTATTCACAAACCATGTCTCTGAACCTCAAATTCTTCCTTCACATGATCTTTCTGTTCTCTTCCATCTTTAAAGAGCCAATATTATTATGAGCATAATTATAATTACAATATTGCTATCTCCACCAGTGTTTACCACACGACAGACACTGCAAGAAGTGCTCTGTACATATTCACTAATTTACAGTGCTATGCAGTCCCTTTTTAAGGCTCAGTGTCTTTGAATGACCTGTCCCCGGTCACACTGCTGCTAAGTGTATGGCAGAGGAAGGATTCAAACCAGCGTCTGCTAAACTCAAAAGTGGTACTGAGAAGTGCCCTCTGGGAAGGATAGATGATGAGGTCAAAAAGAGAGAATGAAAGAACCTAGTTTCAAGAATTATTATTTTTTCTCCAGAGAGCTAATTCTAACCTGAGGCCAGGGAAGAAAGAAATCCTGGATGAATCAGTCATCAGTCCATCAATTAGTCAGTCATTAATGGGAAGTCAGTGACTTGGACCATGTGCTAATAAGGTCCAGACCAAGGTCAGAATGTGTGCCTAGCCCACAGAGTAAATGTGCTGCCTGTTTCGAAATCGTGAAGAATTTGGGTTACACGGCCCTTACCCTCCAGGGTGTGGTAACCTAATTGGAGAAACATGGCACCCACTAATGGCTTAAGGACAAACAAGTGTAAGTGGGTCCCATGCAAACTAGACCTAGACAACTCAGACAGTTTGGAGGACATGAATCCGGGTTGCTAAAATGAAATGTTTTATTTAGTTTTAAAAAAATGCTTTCCTACAACTAGGAGGAAATACAGCTGCAAATACAAAGTAATGTGGCCCTTCAGCATCTGATGACTCCCCAGTGCAATGAGCTAGACATTACCAAGCATTCAGGGAATTAGAAAAAGTTGGGTTTTTTTTCTTGTTAGCCTTAAACCTAGAAAATACAAGGGTGAACATGTAAATGTAGGGGATTTGTTTTTTATTCACTGGATTTGTAATTCTTTCCTGCATCTTTTCCCAGAATTAGCATGGGTTGTGTAATAGTTTTATTAACAATGTCCTTATTAGATTTTTGGGGTGCTCCACCCAGAATGTGTAACTGGAGTCTGTATATCTAAACCAATCTACACAAAGAAGTCAGAAGATTATGAATTTTTTAATGTAATTAATCAATATTTGAAAATGGCAAGGCAGTCATTAGGGAACAATTAAGCTATGATGCAAGAAGATAATTAGTAAATTGGGGACAACATGGGTTCATTCATTACTTGAAAACTTAAATAATGCCCTTTATCTGTTTTCCTATAACAGTGGCATTTTTAAAATTGACATTGAGATTTAAATAATCCCATGTTCTCTTTCTGTGCATGTCCATATGTGTCTTTCAGTTTTTCTAGGAATAAACGTGATTATTTTCATCTCTTCCAACCAACAACTTTCCCCCTACATCTATTCATCACATTAGGATGTTTTTCTCAGAAAACAGCAGAGCATTTCATATAGTGCAGGTACATATTAAACTATAGCTTCCACTATTTATTAGCACTATTATTGTTGTTATTATTGCTACTGTTATTTGAGATTACCAGTTAGCCTTTCCTTCAGGGGACTAGACCTCAGCCAGTTTGTTTCTCTCCTTTGCTATTTTTGACATGTTTTGTTTAGTTATAAAATACATGCCCTAAGTCGTGGAGAGCCAAGCTTTTAGAAATTCAAAAGCCAGGCCCTGTAAGAAAAAGGCAGACAATCCAATAGAATAGTGAGGCAAAGACTTTGAACAGAAACTTCAAAGAAGATATTTAAATGGTCAGTAAAACTAGGAAAAGGTGATCAACTGCACAAATCATCAGGGAAATGCAATACCACTGCACACTAACCAGCACAACCATTTGAGAAAAGTGAACAGTTCTAAGTGTTAGTGAGGATATATAGAAACAAGAACTTCTATATTCTGTTGGTAGTAGTGTATGTAAATTGATACAACTATTTTGAAAATTGATAGTATCTACTAGGCTGAACTCACATGCATTACTCTGTGACCTAGAATTCCATGTATGTATCCTCCCAGAATATAAGCAAAGGTTTACCAAGAGGCATGTACAGAATGTTAACAGCAGCACTATTTCTAACAGCCCCAAACTGGAAACTGCTCAAACATCCATTCCTAGTAATGCTATATGGCAAAGAAAATGAGCAAATTAAAACCAAATACAACATGGACAATTCTAATGAATGTAATATTGAGCTAGTTACAAAGGAGTTTATGTTTCCACTCACATAAACTAACAGGCAAAGCTAAGTCATAGTATTAGAAGTCTTGTACTGGTTACCCTTGAGAATGGGGAAAATGAAGACAGCTTCTGGAGATGCTAATAACGTTCTGCTGCTTAATCTGGGTGCTACCGACAGTGGAGTGTTTCCTTCATGAAAATTCATTCAGCTGTAAACTTTTGATTTATACATTTTCATATTAATATGTGTATAATTCAATAAAATTCTGTCCAAAAAGAAATCCAGACTTCTGCAAATAAAAATTTTTATTTTAAAAATAAAAAGCTTTTGAAATTCTAAAGACTTTTTCTTTACTTTTCATCCATTTGCATTTCCTGGAAGATGCTGCTGATAACGTGGTTGGTTAGGGAACCACATTTTGAAAGCCGCCATTTTCAGGTTAATCTACACTGCTCTCCCAGCCTTCGCGTTTCTCTCAGTGCATACATACCACTTTC
This sequence comes from Lepilemur ruficaudatus, assembly GCA_963574885.1. Lineage (NCBI taxonomy): Eukaryota > Metazoa > Chordata > Mammalia > Primates > Lepilemuridae > Lepilemur > Lepilemur ruficaudatus. The sequence goes on from CAUYRT010075680.1 coordinate 37,116, forward strand.
CATTCCTAGCACACCACTGGAACAGTCTCTGCTGTTCTCCATGAACCAATTTCAAGACCCTTTTCAGTTCTTCCCGCAATGAGCTCTTTGCAGCATTTGACCATATTGAAACCTCTTTGAAACCTTTTCCCTAGTTCCTGTGTCCCGTCTTTCTTAGTTTTCCTCCTGCTTTGTTGAACTCTTCCTTACAGATTTTTCTTTATCTACCATTAAATGTTGGCATTGCCCAATGCTGTGTTCTAAACCACCATTCTCTTCTTCCTGGTGATCTCATCCTGACCCTCGATATTAATTACTACCTGTGTGCTAACGACTCCCAAATCTGAACCTTCAGCTTACACTCTTCTTTGAGCTCTGACCCCATATAATTAACATCTTCTGGACATTTCTCCTTGGATACCCTTCACATATCTCAAACTCAACCATCTTCACAAAATTTCTTCATCCTACATCCCCTTTCTTACAGTTATCTGCCCAGTTACTCAGACCAATTCCTGTGTATCATCCTAGTCTCTTCAATCTGCTTCACTCTCAAACCAGCATTGTTTGCAACTCTATTTGTGAAATACTTAACAGCATTCCCATTCTCTATCCTGCTGCCGTATTTCAGCCTCTCCTCTTGTCCTGCCTAGACCATGGCAGTGGTGTTCTCAATCATCTCATTCCCAAGCCTCCCCTTCTGCAGTTATCTTCACCCTGCTGAACTCTTCTAAAAGTTGAATATGATCATTTTAATCCTTTGCTTGAAGTACAATGAGTTCTCCTCACCTCCAGAGTAAAATCCAAACTCTAGCATCTGGCTCCAGCCCACTATTGCACTCTTACTTTAGGGAACACTGAAGCTTCTGAAGCATCAAATTTTATAAAAATGAAAAGGACAGGGATCTCATAAAAATACAGATTCTGATTCAGTAAGTCTAGAGTGGGACCTGAAATTCTGGATTCCAAGAAGCTCCCAAAGGATGCTGATGCTACTGGTAGGCGACTGCAGATGGCACTTGCACAAGGTCCTGCATGGCCTCTTCACTCCAGCTATGATGATTTACTTACAGCTTCCCAAATATAATTCATGGCTTCACAGTCTCTATGCTTCACACCCGTTGTCCTCTCTGCTTGCATTGCTCTTCCTCCCTTCTTTAGCTACCTAATCAATGTCATCCTTCAAGACACAACTAAAGCAGGAACTCTTCAGGAAGCCTGCCTGGTCTCATTTTCCTCCAGGATGATTGGATGTCTATTTCTTTGCCTTTGTATCAATCTGCACGATACTTAGATTTGGACATGCATGGTTACATCCCAGGCCCTGTGCTTCAGAGGGCCTTGCACTTTGTAAGAGTAAGGCTGCCTTCCTTGAAATTTTCCAAACCACCTTCCAGCACCTAAAATGAGCTAGGGCAAGCAATATCCTTTGGGAGTGATGTCTTGAGCCTGGATTTGGGTGTATGTGGAACCTGGTCCCCACTATTTTTCATCAGGGTACCTTCTCATCCACTGTTCCATAGGCAGGATTGTCCATACGCCCTGAGGTGTTCTGGGGGGCCCCAGGGCTGGGCTTGGGTTGCAGGAGAGTAGACTAGTAGACAAATTGCTCTTATTGACCACTGCAATATTTATTTCAGGAAATAGCATGAGATTTAGCAGCCAGATGTTGCTGACATGCTGATTCGGGGTGACCCTCACTCACACAGGACCTAGGACAAGTTCAGGTCTCTGAGATTCTGACAGTACATCACCAACTCCTGTGCTTGAGCCCCTCTGTGTGGACTCCTGCTTCTGCTCTTACTCACCTGTGTTCTAACCATAGTGCTGCCTCTAATTGGTAGCACCGGGGGGTGTTGGAGGTGGCAGCAGGAATCCTTTATTCTCTGTGCCTTCCTACCATACTCTTGGACCCAAGGAGGTCACTCCACCTCCAAATGTTCATACCATGTGTCAAATAGTTCTCCAAGAGTGGCTGGACCTATCTCCTCTGAGGGCTTTCATCACTTTGCAAAGTAAATAGATCCTTCTCATTGATGTCCTCTCTTGCCTCTGATCAATGTGTAGACATCGCAGCCTTTTGAGTACTTTTAGCATCTGAATGAGGAACATGAGGAATGGACATTTCCTGCACCAATGGGATCACTCTTCTCACTCTGCGAATGGGCTCTCACTCCTCTTTTCCCCACTAGTGGCAGTGTATAGAAAGCATAGTTGTAAGCTATACCAAAAAGAGAGCATATTCTAAAAATGCAGTAATTGTAGCCTAAGGAGAAGATATGTTTGGAAGATGATGTATTCTGTGTTTATACTATGAAATTCTGAACAATAAATTTCACGTGATCAGGAAATGAATTATTCACATTTTCCTATAAACTGTGGGTAAGGCTTGAGTTTGTGGTCATCATCAGTGAATCATACTATTAATAACAACCTTTGGGAAGTCAGTATCCACACTATCCACAGGTGGTCTGATAGTTGACACAGCATCATGAGAACAGCTGTAACCAGCGTTAAGTAATTGGTGTTAGGAAACTGCAAAGGTCAAAAGATCTGTATTGTTTTAATACAGACAGATCCCTCAGAGCCATGGCATTGTGAGTAATCATAGTGGGAACATCAAATTAGCCAAAAATGGCACATTTGACAAGAAAGAACATGAAGTTATGGCACCTGGCCACTATGAAGAATCCTCAAGTGCACTCACTGAACAGAAAAATAAACACCTAAGTACTTCTCTACCCAGTATTCTAAATCTTCATCAGTAAATCAATATACCTCATATGGGTGCACGATTTTATAATATGTTTTTAAGCCAAATTGTTTATATAGACAGGGTCACTAAACAAACCTTTTTCTGGGGCCCTGATACACGTCCTGGAGTGGCCCTAATCAGAATCAGCCATGCACATTGTCTATCACAGTACATACTACATTGCATTGCCATGGTTCATCTGCCTGCTCCTCTCTCCCAGCAGTGGATTATGAGGACCCTGAGGGCAGAGACTGTTCTTTTACTTCTGTAACTCCAGAACCTAGCACAGTGTCTAGAGCATAAGTTAAGCTTGCACTTCAGTGAAAAATAAGTGTGTCAGCACCTCTTTAAAAAAGTGATGTTGATCCACAGCCATTCAGATTAAATTAACATTCTCATCTTAACTGGCTCATTTGCTAAGGACAGGTTAATCGTGGAAGCTTATCGATACATGGGCTACCACAATGACGGCTACAGAGCAGAGAGGAGTAATTACCTTTTCTTTCTTGTCAATTTTTGCAAACACATTTATTCACCTAACCTGGCATTCTGTGCAAATGAAATTTTAGACATTACAAAGGTAAAAAGAGAGGCAGTGGCATAGGAAGAAAGTAAGGATGAAAAGGACATTTCACAATTTGTCAATATGTGAATATTGGCACCCCCTTTTCGACAGTCCTGCCAAGGACTCTTGCTCAGGCAAGACACACACACACACAAAAAAAAAAACACAAGAAGCCCATTGATTATTTTTGTTGCAAAATATACTTTTGATTTCCCTGTACCTTTTAAAAAGAGAGGTTTTCAACACTTCTTTTTCTATAAAACTCACTCTGATCCCTCTGAAGCACAAAAATGTAGCCACTAAAACTAAGAGATGATCCCAATAGAAACTTCACAGTCGTGCTTGAAGCAAGAAGAATTAGTCACTTACCACAAACTCAAGAAGAGAAAATATATGGGAGTGTGCTGGCCTTTTGTCCTTGGTGACTGTCCACATGTTTAATTTTTCTGAGTTGATGTTCACAGCAAATTTGATTTAGTGATTTTATGTACTCTCACCAGCTAAAGTAATACATATTTTAAATCAACTGTCAGTAACCTTCAGAGAGTGAAGCACATAAATGAAAAGGATTTAATGGAATGCTACAATATGTATATTACTGCCCCCAAACAACACCATTTCACAAGGTATTTGCTTTGTTTTGAATGCAGAATAGGAAATTAGTCTCGATGATCATTTTATGTATTTGCCTCTTAAGTGCTTCTGACCAAGGAGATATAAAACAAAAGTTGGCAAGAGGGAAAGGGTCTTCTCTATTGACTTTTAGATAAACATTTTATGTATTAAAAAGCCAAGATAGAAATATGCCTGAGAATGGTGACTGCCCTCATTTTGATTAACGCAGAGAAAGCTTCCTGAATTCACTATTGGGTCAACAGGGATGTATCATATACCCACGCACACCCCGCACCACCATTTTTTTCAGAATAATTTCCTGGAGCAAAGATATTCCAGCTGCAATCTATGGAGCCTGCTGATTCTTCCAAGCTGCCTTAAGGTCTAGGGCAGAGACCCTGGAGTTTAACCAGGGACTCAGCAGGCTTCTGAACTCCCAGCTTCCATGTACCCACCCCTTGCCCACCAGGACCCTCCACCCAAGCTGTAACTAGAACATTCTACTTTTTCTTGTTTAAGTGCTGGGTTCTCAAGTAAGATTTCCTTCATAAAGATGTTTTTGCTTCCAAACACAAAATTTTAGACTAGCTCCTGGTACATAGTAAGTGCTAAATAAATGTCCTATTTATTATCATCAATCAAAAATCAATTAATCAATTGATCAGTTCTAAATCAAACATTATTTATCATCATTGAATTCTTCTGTTTCTTTGCCACTCCCAGTCTAAGTCCCCACTCCCACCTGAGCTCTACAATAACCATCTAATTGTTCTTTCCACGTCTATTCTTCTATTCCAATTCATTCACCATACTGTAGTCACATTGAGCTTTTCAAAACAAGTGGATCATGTCACTTTGTTTTGTACCCTCCAGCGGCCTCCATTTGGTTCTGGTATGAATTACCATGTAAATCCTTACATGACTACATGGCTTTGTGTTATATAGCCTCTGTTTTCCTATCAGGCCTCATCAACAATCTCCTTTCCACTTTCCACACTCCACTCACACTGTTTTATTTTTAAAAAATTTTTGTTTCTAAAACTCATCCATCTCATTCATTTTAGGACACTTATACTTCATTGCCTCTTTCATATCTCAGCTTCACTGTAACCTCTTCAGAGTAACCTTCCTTTTCCAAACTTCCCTTTAAATACAACCTGGTTCAATTAACCTAGAAGCTCATTTTTTTGAGAAGATTAATAAAATGGATAAGTCTTTAACCAGACTTGCCAAGAAAAAAGAAAAAAGAACAATACTAGAAATGAAAGAGAGAGTACCTCTATAGATCCTGAAGTCAGTAAAAGGATTATAAAGGAATTTCATAAAAAATTTTATGGCCGTGAATTTGACAAATTAGATGAAATGGACAAATTTGAGATAAACACCATTGTTAAGGTGTAACTTCTCACCAAATTGATCTTTAGATTATGATATCCCAGTCAGAATCCTAACAGGCTTTTTGTAGAAACTAACAAGTTAATTTTTAAAAGTTGCATGAAAATGAAAAGAACTAGGATAGCCAAAATAGCATTGAAAAAAGTCAAACAAAGTTGAGGACTTACACTAATTTCAAGACTTAACTATAAAGCTACAATATCAAATAAGTGTGGCAATGAGATAAGAATAGACAAATACATAAGAGAACAGAAAACAGAGTCCAGAAAGAGACCCACCATCATATGGTGAGCTTATTTTTACAAATGTGTCAAAACAATTCATTGGGCAAGCAAAGTCTTTTCAACCATAGTGCTGAAACAACCAGGCATCCATATGGAAAGAAAATTAAACCGTGACTCCTACTTCAGACTCTACATACAAATTGATTTGAGATGAACCACGGGACCTAACATAAAAGATAAAACTATGAAGGCTTTAGAAATGAAATTGCTATATATTTTCACAAACTTAAGGTAGAAAAAATTCTTACATTAGACTCAGACAGAATGAACCATAAAAGAAAAAAAATTTTTTAAAAGATTTCATCAAAACTCAAAAGCGCTCATCAAAAGACACCACTAGTAAAATGAATAAGCCAGCTACAGACTGGGTAAAAAAATTCACAATACATACGTCTTTGAAGGATCAAATCCAGAACATTTATAGAACTTCTATAATTCAATGATAAAGTGGACAACCAAACAAAAATAATAGGTAAAAGATATTTTATAAAAGAATATATAAAAATGACCAATATGCCCATAAAAAGTGTTCAACATTACAGTTATTGGGAAAATGCAAATTAAAACTATGACAAGATACTCCTACTCACCTGCCACCATGGCTAAAATTAAAAGGTTATATTACTAAGTGTTAGTTACAATGTGGAGTGACTGATATATGTCGCAGGTGGAATATAAAATGGTAGTTACTTAAAAAAATTCTTTGGTAATTTCTTATAAAGTTAAACATATAACCTAATGACCTGGGAATTTCACTTCTAGGTATATACCCAAAAGAAATGAAAAGTTATTTCTACAGAAGACTGTATAGGAATGTTCACAACAACTTTATTTATAATAACCCCAAATTGGAAATAACCCAAGTGTCAATGAACAAGTGAATAGTTAAAAAAAAAATTGGTATATTCATTCAATGGAATACTACTCAGCAATAAAAAGAAACAAATCATTGACACAGACAACAACATGGATGAATCTAAAAATCAAGTTGAAAGAAAGAAGCCAGAGACAAAATATGAGACCATTTACCTATCTAGATGAGGCAGAACAAAAATCTGGTGATAAAAATCAGAGAAGTAGTTGTGTGGGGTGGTTGGAAGTGAGGATGGAGAGAGACGGGAAAGGGTCACAAGGGAACTTAGTGGGGTGATGGAAATGTCCTAAATCTTAGTTGAGTTGGTTGTTATATTGGTACACATTTGTCCAAGTCTTTGAATTTTATAATTAATGTCTATGCATTTTATAGTATATAAGTTACACCTCATTAAAAGAGTAAAAATCTAATGTCTCTTAGAGTGACCACTAAATGAACCATTTTAGCTATTTTTATAAGTTCTGGTAACTTTTGCCAATGCTCTCAGGTTTACCAAAAACATTAGAATTTACTATACTTATTCAGGCCTTTCTCCCTATGTTTCAATAACATGGTAAGTTAATAGATAATGGAATATAAACTGCAATCCAATATATGCAGTAAGAGTCAGAAGCAACACCATTATAAAGAAAGCACCTCTAAGGAAAAATTTCAATAGAACTAAATGATGAAGGTATATTCAAAAAAGAATGAGATGAGAGGATTGATTAAACGATGGCATTTATCATCTTTATGTCAATGTTATCATTTGTTTACATTTGTTCTATATTTACGTTATATCATTTGTTTATATTTTATGTTTTCCATATTAAATATTGTAGGAAGATTAAAACAAAAGGATGTGACTAGATCATTTAGATTTCTAGAAAAGCAGTCTGAACTCTAGATGATTTGGCCAAGAGATCACTCTTCCTGTAGTTAGAATTGGCCAATCCAAAGAACCAATTAAACTATATATTCCTGGATTTTCATGAAGCTGGATTTATTTGCAAATCCCTTGCCTCCATCTGGGAGGTAAAGGACAGGAAGTGAAAAGATTATTTTCTGCTTGGAAGGTCTTGTAAGAAGAACTTGGTTGTTTCACACAGAGGTGCCCCATTCATAATCACAACACCTAACAATGAACTGGCTGTTCAGAGCTGCTTTAAATTCAAATGAAAAGATTAATGAACATCTCCAAAGCATCCTTAACCCCCAAACTCTTTTAAAAATTAATTGTTTTCAAAACCCTTCCTTATGTTTCTCTAGCAAACAGCTGCACAAAATAAACAAAGTGAACAATCGTACAGTATAGATGCTATGTGCAGAACATAAATAAAGTTACAAAATTGAAGAATTCTTTCACAGACAATTTCTAACACATAATGCAGGGCAAGTGGAAATTATGCTATGTGTTACACCACAAGGTCTCATAGCTGCACAAATCATTAGAATTTGACTCTGATCACAGGGTGTTTCCAATCTTGTCACATAAGAATTCCACCATATTACTCAAACTATCCTTGTATCATATATGTCTTATACCATGTCCTCTTTGATTACTCATGCAAGGTATAGCATGATAAATTGGGGAAATTTAATTGCAATTGAATGTAATTAATACACAATTTTCTAATAAACTCAAATGAAGAGATAATTTTCTAATATGTTCTTTCTTTTTTAAACCAGCAATAAGAGAAGTATATTCTTAATACGTTCTAAATGAGGCATGTTATTACAGCTGAATTATTACAGAAAGCTTTTTTTTTCATGCAGTCATACTGGCCTGAAATAGCAAGCACTCTGTGGCTCACTGATAAATGCATGGTAATCACATGTCTTCTTATTTTCTAGATGACTTCATGGATTATTTAATTTTAAATGTACTCTACACTTAAAGGTGATTGAAAGCCAAATACTGCAACAATCTTGGAATAATGCATTCTATGGTTAATGTTCTGTGGTTACTTACAGTAGGATGTTTTGAAATATCCGAGAAATCTAGAAAACAGGAAACCTTATTGAAACTATAACTTTTTTAGGCTTGAAACAATCAGACCACAAAACCTCGTGTTATGTGAGGTAGTACTCACAACCTAAAATACTCCTTCCCATCTCCAGTCATATACTTCCTACTTTTCTTTCTCTTGTCACTCTTTTTTATTTTTATTTTATTTAGCGTTCTATTCGTTTTTCCCTCCTTTTGTGTCTATGTCTTAAGGTTGCCTGCTAGAGAATTCTCAAGCATTGCACTCTTCCTTGTGGCCATCTCGGCTAGAGAGGATGGTGACTTAGAAATGTTTTGATCCTCTCCATCCTCATTCATTCATTCATCCTTTCCTTCAACAACTACAGCAAAATTCCACCACGACATGATAATCACATAAAATGAAGCTAAACTATTATCAGGTAAATATTAATAAAAATTACCCCAGTGAATCTGGCTGGCTAGAAGACCCAAAGTCTAGCTGCTCAATTCAAATGTTCTAGACCTGACAACAGTTTGGCACTACTGCTGTAGTTTAAATATTGTTGATGACAATTCTAGGTCTTTTTTTTTTTTTTTTAACTGAGCCTTCCAGGAGAGTGACAGTGATTCCAAGGATACTCTAGTTAGTGCTGGTTTCCTCAGCCCAATCCTAGAAATTTGGACAGGAATCTATCGGGGAAACCATTCCTATTTCAGAACAGGAGTTAGGTGGGAATTAGTTTCCAATTATGCTTCATCCAAACTCACATTTTTGTAGGGCATGATATCATAGGCATGTTACTGTATGGACTGAACATCTATCATGTGCCAGCTGCTTTTCAGACACTAGTTACAGAGCCCGGGCTAAGATGACAATGTTCCCATTCTCATGAAACTCATGTCTGAATGGCACAGGGGAGGGAACAAAGACAATGACCAATGAGTAAGCATGGTATTTTCTTCACAGACCTAATCATTATCTGAATATAAAAAATGGTGGGGAAACTGTGATTGGGATGGAGGTACAAGTAGTAGAGGCTAAATTACTTTAGATGAGCAGCCAGGTAAGATATCTCTGGAGAGGTAAAATTTAAGCTGAGAACTTTGCCAGTAAATCCTGTGGAGATCTGGAGTGAAAGATTCCCAGGGAGATAGAATGGCTAATGCAAAAGGCCTTAAGTCCAGGATATTCTTGATGTGAGGGAGGAACAAGCAGAAGCTCTGTATGGCAGAACATAATGAGTAATGGGATCAGAGAGGTAGACAGAGATTGCTGACAGCCTTTTAGGCAATGGTCCTTTATGAGAATTCTATGGATGTCCCATAGGAAGACATTAAAGGGTTTTAAGCAAGGAGGGCCTAAAAATAAATACATTGTGTGCTGTGGATAGTATGAATGCTAGGGGCTTAAGAGCAGAAGTAGGCCAGTCACAAAAGACAACATATTGGATGATTCCACTAATATGAACTGTCTAGAATAGGCATATTTACAGGGACAAAGTAGATTAGTGGTTGCCTAGGATGGGAGGATGGGCAGTAAGAGGGTTGGGAGGAAATGGGGAATGACTGCTCATGGGTATGGAATTTGAGGGGTGTGTTTGATGAGAATGTTCTAAAATTGATTGTAGTGATTGTTTCCAACTCTAATAATATACTGAAAATCATTAATTATATACTTTAAGTGGGTAAACTGTATGGTAGGTGAATTTTATCTAAATGATGTTTAAAAAAAGAAAAGATAAAAAGAATGGAAACAGGGAGACCAGTTAGGAAGTGATTGCAATTGTTCAAGCACAACTAGGGGGAGAGTAGCAGAGCCATTTATAAAATAGCCTCTCAGACAGTGCCCTTCAGCCTCATGGGATGATCTTCAACCTGATCCCTGCTTTACCATCCTACTTTAAGAAAACCCTATATTAGTTTTCTAGGGCCACCATAACAAAGTACCACAGACTGAGTGGCTTAAAAAACAGAAATTTATTTTCTCACAACTCTGGAAACTAGAAATCCGAGATCAAGGTGTCAGCAGAGTTGGTTTCTTCTGAGACCTCTCTCCTTGGCTTATAGATAACTGTCTTCTCCCTGTCTTAACATAATCTTCCCTTTGTGTGTCAAACTGTGTCCTAATCTCCTCTTCTTATAAGAACACCAGTGATATTAAGGCCCTCCCTAATGACCTCATTTCAATCTGATTACCTCTTTAAAGGCCCTATTTCCAAATAGTCACATTCTGAAGTACTGGGAATTAGGACTTTAGCATATGAATTTTGGGGGCACAGAATTCAGCCCATAACACCACCCAAGTTCTCCTGCCCTAGGATTGCTAACTCAGAAAACGTCCGTTCCATTGTAGCATCTAATACTAGATGACCATGCTACTTGGACCCTCAGCTAACACAGGTTAAAAGACTCACCAAGCTCAGTTTAGCCATGAGTTTTAGACCACCCTCTTTTTCATGTATTCTGGATGACTTTCTGAGCATATTTAGAATTTGCAAAGTAAACAAGGTAAAATCTTAGGCTTCAAGAATTCATTAAATTATTTAACCTACATTTACTATCTCTTACTCTACGGTCCTTGAACTAAATGCCAGAGAAATAAATAGGCCTTATAATTGGATATATTGTGCCCAGACAGAAAGGCAATAATCTAATCTCATTCTATGCCTAGCAGAGCACATGGGACTCTTGTGCTATGATATGGGCATCGACTTTGAGGGGAAATATAAACAACGAGGTGCATGTCCTGGAAGAGCCATAAAGAATGGCTGAATGAACCAGGATGTTTCCTTGAGTGGTATAGACTACTAGCTGCCTCCACTATCCATTCTCCTCTTCTTCAGTAATAAAACCAACACTTTTGTCATGTACATGGCTACCCAAAGAAAGACTACCTTCCCAGAGTCTCTTTTGACTATCAAATGTCACATTGACTATGAAGCCATTAGAGAAATCACAATTTTGCCTAATACATATTGAGCTCTCACTGATCGTAGGGTACTATGTAAGTGTTTAGCATGTATTAACTTTTTGGGAGGTGTGTGGCTTAAATAAAGTAGAAATCTATTTCTCACCTAACAGTCCAGAGGGAGGTAGTCTTGGGCTAGTATGGCAGCCTTGCTCCACCAGGTCATGCAGGGCTCCAGGCTCACTCCAGCTTGTTATACCACCTTATGTAGGGTGCTATCATTATCCTCACACACATATTAACTTTTAATCATTATAGCAACCTTAGATAAAAACTATTATTATCTCATCTTAGAAAAGCAACTAAGGTACGGAAAACTTAAATAAATTGCCCATGTGACAGCCAAATCCAAACCCAGGCCTCCTCGTGGCAGTTCCTGCCCACTCATTCCCCTGTGCTCTGACACCCCCATGGCTGCCTCTGCTGAACTACACTCTTACTGCAATATATGGCCCCTTTTACTGTATAACAGTACATTCTTAATATACAATTTTAAATGCATTTGATGAAATAGGCCAACAGCTTTCTTAAGACAGGTTGTATGAATGATTCATCTTTGCATTCTCACACACTCATGTGGTGCCCTAGCAAACAGCAGTGGCAAACAAACTTATTTAAAATGAGTGGATTTACATATATCCTGGATGCTTTTAATATGACAAGCCTATTGAAGCCTCCTAATTATTGCATCTTCCTCTTTAGACTGTTTTTTCAATAGAAAAATCTGCAATTTCACCACATTATTCCCCATTATAATTGTTAGTTTGATCTCCTTCTTTTACATAATCTATTGACAACTTTAATATTCACAACTTTGCAAAGTCTAATGATTTTTAAAACTTTTTTCTTCCTTTTTGTATACAAGACAAGGCTTCTGGGGCTTTATATTGGTGCTCTTCTACTGTTCTGTTTTAGTACAGAGTATATTGTTTTAATTTTTACCATGTATTATATATATATATATATTTGAAGATGAGAAGCAATGTGTAAATCCTTCTTTTCAGCATATATTGTAAATATTTGGCAGACCATATCCCAATTGAAATTCTTACATGAATTCAATAGCTATTGACCATTATAAACCCAGGGAAATCATATTGTTCTAGGAGGCTGGTTGTTAGAAAGGACCTAGGAGAGCTTTAACTAAGGGGCCAGGGACATTACTATGCATTTGTCTATTTAACCTTGATTCAAGCAATGAGAGCATTGTGAGCATTTCTATGGAAGCTCAACCACCCAACATAAAGCCTAGTAAGATAATAATAAAAATCCTCATCTCAGGCCTCTTAACACCTGCCACCCAGTGAAGATTCCTATGGTACCCAACTCCCAGCTCCCTCCTCACATGCTTATTGTTCCTTATGACGAGGTCTGTGAACCATTCTAAAGATGCTGTCCAGCCTTTAATATCCTGCACAACCCTAAATTGTGCACAGCTGAGCCATCAGCAGCTAAGGAAAGGGTTCAAAGAATAGCTATTCATGGTATAGCCACAAGATACAACATGAAGACCAAAGGGCATCAAAAGAATGTAGACTCAAAGAGCAGAATGTTGGAGCGAGGCTGAGAGGCTCTTGAGAGAAAAGGAAACTTTGAGACGGCACTTTTACAAGGGATTGAGACAAGTGACCCTGTTCACATACACGGAAGATGGCTTCCTTCAATCAGGGGTCTCAGCACGCACAATTTGTGATGCTGAGGAAATCATAAAGAGCAGGTAATATTCTGATACATCCCTGAAACATTCTGAAAACCTTGGAGTAGCTAATGAGGGAAGCAACTTTTAAAAAATAAAAGAAGAAAAAAAAAAAAGAAAGAAAGAAAATCCTGACAGTTTATCAGTATGGCTTTCTAACTGTCTGAATTCACCCAGATGCAGTTTAAGTGTATGTAGGTTGTATTTTACCACATCTAATCTGCTTCTATTTTAAATTCCATGCAATATTGTATATCTGAGGAATGCAAAGTAGTTGTTTAATGATAATAGTATTAGAATTGCACTCTTCCTTCAAAAAATGTACATGCCAAGACAAAATCTGAGTGTAAGGCAAACATAGACCTAAATTTTTATGACTTTACATGTAATCCACTGAACACATAACTAATATTCTAATATTTCTGGTGACAATAGGATCTCTGTTATTTTTTCTTACATATTACAATTTACAAAACACTTTGAACAAAAGGTGAGTTTCATTTATGGAATGATATTTGAAGGAATTTCACAAAAATGATTATGCCTGATTATAAAAACAGGTTTCTTAGAAGAAACAACTCAGAAACATTTTAAAAATATAATTAAAAGCACTATAACACCACCATCACACACATACACACACACACACACACACACACAAAGCTGATAATAAAATTTTGCTAAATTTTCCTTCGGGCATATCTAATTTATTTATACCCTGCCTTGTTCCAGAAAGGATTTAAAGTGGCTTATAATGCAATACAGTTATAACAAGATAAATAAAAACTATTGAGAATAGAAAAAAAAAAACAAGGACATAAAAAGAGACTGAAGTGAAACTAGTTTTTAAAAATCAAGAAGCAGATGATGACAATGTTAACAATTGCCACTTGCCTGTCATGGTTTTAGCAATTCTAGCAACTAATACCCAAGAGGAAAATCACTCAATTACACAATTTATTTAAGAGGCCATGGAGGGACGACAAACAAGCAAATCTCTCAAGCGAAATATATGTCTTCCCTATATTCCTTACATTTGTTCAGAGGGTCTTTATAAAAATGACAGTGAAGAACATCTACACCAATCTTATGGTAAATTTGACAATGACTTTCAAAAAGCTGTTTCTTATAGGGCCCCTCAATATGGCTAATAATATTCTTCAGTTAAGTCTATTCAACACATACACACAAACTATTTGTGTGTTTGTGTGCGTGTATACATATATACACACATACACAGAGAGAGAGAAGAGAGAGACAGTCATGTACTATATAAGACATTTTGGCCAACAGACTGCATATCAGACAGTGGTCCCATAAGATTATAATACCATATTTTTACTGTATATTTTCTATGTTTATAGTAAGTATCTACAAATACTTACCATTGTGTTACAATTGCCTACAGTATTCAGTACAGTAACGTGCTGCACAGGTTTGTAGCCTAGGAGCAATAGCCTAAGCATATATTAAGGCATACCACCTAGGCTTATGTAAGTACACTCTATGATGTTTGCACAATGACAAAATTATAAATGATGCATTTCTCAGAACATATCCCCAATGTTAAGTAATGCATAATTGTGTTTATATATATAATATATATTTTATTACTTAATCAAATATATATACTTTTATTACTTAATAAATACGTGTATATATACACATATACACACTTTGATTACTTGATAATCCATTATATTGAGCATTTAGACTCTTTCTAGGTTTTCACTATTTTAAATTATACTAGAATAAACATTTGTGTATATATACACATACTATATATATTTCTTAAAGACTAATTTCTAGAAGTGGGGACTAAAAGATATGAATAAACTTAAATCTGTTCTCATTTATCACCAAAATACTGACCAAGAAATATTGATACCAATGTGTGCTTCCATCAGTAGTCTATGAGAGTATTCAACTTGATAGTCTCCTCAACCTTATCAGTTTTTAAAATTTCTGCCAAAAAAAAAGGAACAAAAAGGAAAGAAAAAATAGATTGTGACTCTCTTTGGTTTATCTTTTAAAAATGTTCTCAAATGTAGAGAATAAGTTGCATTTATGACTAATTTATGGGGTGGTGTTTTTTGGTTTTGTTAGATTGACCTGTCTTACCCTCTAGACTACCAGCTCTGTGAAAGCAAGCATCCTCCCTCTCAGAGCCTAGCTTAGGGCCTGGTGCATAATTGGTGGTCAAAATTATTCATTGGATGAATACGTGATTATATTTTTATTTGCATTGGCTTTTGTGTATTAACATTTTTTGCTTGACTTGAAATGACAAAGATTCTGTCCTTGACTAAACTCCAGCCTGGTTCCTCTGAGCCCTCTTCTCAACTAGGCCTAGGCCTTAACCCTGGGCCTATACAAACTACACACTCTCAACACAGATGATTTCATTCATCCTTCTCCCCCAACATTAAAACATTAAAAGATTTAAACAAACACTGGTGTGGTTTCTAAGGGCTCAAGGCTATGGCCCTAGGATGACCCTCACTCCCCTCAAAGTGCCTGCCTGAGAAAACTCAAAGTTGCCAAACAATTTACTGCTTTTTCTAGATCAACACCTGGCTATGGCACCCTTTCCTAAAGCATTGACTCCAAAGGGCTTATAATTGTAAATCTCTCCTCTGTCCCTTTGAGATGTGTATTTATCTCCTAGGATTCAGGAGTGTGTTTCTCCAGGACCTAAATGCCATTTCTTTAGAATGTGATCATCAAGGAGGGCCTGGCTTCTGTTTCTCAGGCTCTGAGGAAGGATGGGATCTAACTTCCATAAGTGCCAGCTAACAAACACAGCTGGTCTCACCAGCCTTTGCACCCACCAGCCCTTTGCAAGTTTTCCCCTCCCTGACTCTACTGAGCCCCAACTCCCTCACTCTCCCTTTAAAACGCTCAGTCACCTCTGCACAAATCAAAGTTGAGTTTAATTCCTGCAGACCTTCCTTCTTCCCTAATGCAATGGCATATTACTAACTAAAATCTGTCCTTACCACTTTTGTGTCCAGCTTTGGTTCATTTTTGACAGAAACTCATTCTTGTCCTATCATTTTAGATAATATTGGTGAACCAAACGTTCTAACAAAACTAGTTATGTTTCTGCAGAGAATTTAATGACAATGATATCAATCAACTAGTGTTTTATGTGCATTCTGATTTTTTTTTTTTTTTACATCTCACTGGAAGCACTGGGCTTATGTGATTATAATTTGAATACCATGTTAGACTATTTCCAAGCATAAAATCCCACAGTCCATTAAAAGCTATTAAATCTTTAGCATGTGCCTAAAACTTTAATATCAGTCTCTTAGTCTGTGCCAAAAATTATATTACCTGTTCCAATTGAAAAGGTATCAAATCTCACGACCACTTTCTCAAAAGTTTTTCATAAATGGTCATTGTCTTCTGCATCTGCCTCTGTGTTTCAGAAATCCACAGGGAAGTGGCAATAATGGTAACCATCAAAGGGGACCGACAGAGTGTCAGGCTCCGTATAAGAAAGATGCTCCATGTGCTTCCCCTCAAACCTTAACAATAATGTAATAAAACTGATACTCTTTAACGCAAGAAAACTGAGGCTCAAAGAGGTTAACCAAATTGCCAAAGACCACAGAGCCTGTAAATAGTGGGGCCAAGATTTGAACCATTGTCGACTGTTTGACTTCAAAGTCTGTGTTCTTTCTACTACGCTTCACAACCTAGGCATCGTCACACAGATTTTTGGCTCTCTCAGATTCCTCATCCTTGGTAACTAACATGCAGTCAAAACAAAGTGAATGCGGGGGGAAATTATACTCGGAATAAATATTGTAATTATAAAAGAAATAAAAAGGAAAAAGGAGAAAACAGTCAAGCTGTGGCAAAGCAAACTCCAAAGCAACCAAGAGGCTTATAAACCTCTCGTTTTCTTTAAAGGAGCTGTATTTCATCCCTCTAAAAACTCTGGCTTTGGAATGAAGGTGACATACTGTGGGAAGACCAAGGAAATTAAACTTTTTTCATCTTATTGATTCCTATTTCTTTCATTCCATCTGTTTCCTTGGCATGGTGAAGGGGGTGACGATCAACGCAGAGTGAGCCGGCTCTGTCAGTCAGAAGATAGGAGCTGACAAACCAGACACGGGCTTGGGGAGGCCTTCCGTGAGGGAAGCGATCTGTGCCAGATGACAGGACTCACAGAGAGTCTGACAAAATGCTGCAGACAATCAGGAAGCGTCTGATCCAGATTTCGTAGATAATAAGCAGTCTCTTTCCTGTGTGCATGCACATAGATTTGAATATTTCTTATCAAGTGCCTCGTTTTGCACAGAACAGGAAATACATCATGGTAAAACATAAAATGAAAGGGACCAAGAAGGTGCGCATAATAAAGGAAAACCAAACAACTAAATAGGTAGTGCAGAAAACTTGAGTATTTTGAGTCCATAGAGTATATAATATGACGATATGAAGGAAAAGTGCCTTAGACGTTAATACATCTAATATTATTCATACTACCAGGGTGCAAATACATGAGAATTTCACAAAGGAGTTTGCTATAGGCTGAAGCCTTCTTAAAAGTCATACAGCACTCAGTTGCTGTTCCATCATAAGGAGCATATTTTGCCATTTCCATAAGGTTATATCAACATAAATTCTAAAATAACCATAGAAAAGATGATTTTTGCTTAAGAACTGAAGCAGATCACTAGACAATCTCGTGATTAAATTCTATTAAGAGATATAAATTCTGTATGTCCTTATTAAGAGCTTCATGCAGAAAAGGCTTCTACTCTGGCAGAGAAAAGACTAAAATGAAAAAGCAGTTCATCAAAGGAAGCTCATTTTGTTGGGAGCCAAAAGACCCATATATGGTGAGGCTGGAAAATGAATCAGTTTTACTATTTCATTGGCCCCATCACCAAGTTAAGCTACTATCATCAACAAAAGACATAATGTTATCTCTTTGCCTGCTCTCTCCTGGACTTGAAAGCTCTCATCAAAACAGACAAGAAATGTCAAAAACTGTAATCATCTGAAAGCATAAGACTGATTTATAGAATTCACATGTGAACAATTTGGTTGTAAAATCCTCTGAACACTATTATGTGTTGAAATGTGCCCCTCAAAAAAAGATATTGTAGTCCTAATCCCCAGTACTTCAGAATGTGACCTTATTTGGAGATTGGGCTTTTACAGAGGTAATCAAGTTAAAATGAGGTCATTAGGGTGGGCCCTAATCCCATATGACTGTTGTCCTTATAAAAAGGAAATTTTGGACAGAGAGAGGTATGCATATAGCGAAAATGCCATATAGAAAAACCACAGGGAGAACATGACCATCTATAAACCGGGAAGAGAGACCTGGAACAGATCCTTCCCTCACAGCCCTCAGATGGAAACACCCCTGCCACCATCTTGATTTCAGACTTCCAGCCTCCGGAACTGTGGGACAATAAATTTCTGTTGTTTAAGCCACCCAGCTTGTGGTACTTTGTTACAGCAGCCCTAGAAAATTAATACAGATCTTGGTATCAGGAAATGGGGCGTTGTTTTAACAAATACTGAAAAATGCGTAAGTGGCTTTGGAATTGGGCAATGCGTAGAAGCTGGAAGAGTTTTGAGATATAGGATAGAAAAAGCCTATGTTGTCTTGAAGATAATATTGCTAGAAATACAAATGTTAAAGGTACACTTGGTGAGACCTCAGACAGAAATGAGGAACACATTAGGGGAAACTGAAGGAAATGTGATCCTTGTCATAAAATGATAGAGGACTTGGCAGAATTGTGTTCCATTGAATGAAAAGTAGAACTTGTAAGCAATGAACTTGGATATTTAGTTGAAGAGATTTCTAAGCAAAGTGTTAAAAAAAATGATGCAAGGCCGGGCGCGGTGGCTCACGCCTGTAATCCTAGCACTCTGGGAGGCCAAGGCGGGCGGATCGCTCAAGGTCAGGAGTTCGAAACCAGCCTGAGCAAGAGTGAGACCCCGTCTCTACTATAAATAGAAAGAAAGAAATTA
>CAUYRT010075684.1:0-11433 GCA_963574885.1 Lepilemur ruficaudatus
CTGTCTCAAAAAAACAAAACAAAACAAAACAAAAAACACTGAGATAGCCATATCTATCTTTCAGGCTTGTCTTGAGGATAAAATAAAATACTGTATGCAAAGTGCCTATTATGTGCCATCTCAATAAGCTTGTGGTAAAAAGACAACTGAGACAGTGGGAGGTTCATTTGAGGTCACACAGCCCAGGGGACGTCCTTTACAAAGGATCTGGATTTCAAGTTTGTATTAACAATCTCACTTCCTTTCAATCTTCCATCCCTTTCAAGACAGGAAGTAAAAAGCAAGACTATGTTATCCTTGACCTGAAGTCAATCTAACTCTTCCTTCATTCTTCAGCAAAGACAGATCATGGAGATGTCCCCACACCACCCCTGCGCTTCCACATGGGAGAGTGAAATGAGCGCCCCTCTGACAGTGCCTCTGAGAAATAATGAATCAGATGAAATTGAGAAATATTTGGCCTTTTGTTGAAATCATATATTTGGTTACCAGTTTTATATTCTTTTTTTCCGCCAACTCAAACAACCCCAAGATTCTTCTCTTCTTTCCACAAACTTGTGCCAGTTTCTTTAGAAGCATTATCTCATTTTATTCTCACAGTGGCTCTAGATGATTAAGTATTTAGTTTTTGTTTGTTTGTTTTTTAGAGACGGGGTCCCCCTGTGTTGCCCAGGCTGGCCTCGAACTCCTGGGCTCAAGCTGTCCTCCCCCGTCAGCTTTCCAAGTAGCTGGGATTACAGGTGTGCACCACCAAGCCCAGTTCCAGACGATAAGTATTCATAATCCCCATTTTGTGGGGATTATAAAGAAACAGAGGCTCAGGGAGGTAAAGTACCTTAACTGGACATGAATCCAGGTCTGTCTAATGTCAGAGCCCAGGCTCTTAATCACTAGCCCACGTTCCCTTCCAGTCAACTGCCCTGTCATCCAGCCAATCGGATAGCGGAATCAGGACGTAGGTGTGAGCTGGAGCAGGGAGTGGAGAGTCAGAGGTTCCACATCGCCCGTGAACACTGGCACTGCCAACCTGCTCCTGTTTCCCCTACACCTGGCTTACTGAGTCACACTTTTGCTCCCAATGCTCCCTACAGAGTCGATCTAAGAGCTATTTGCCTCTTACAGAGACAGAGGGTAGGTGTCAGAAGACCCTGGCTCCAATCTGGTTGGGCTACCATCATGCCCTTAAGCAAGTCAGTCGATCTCTCTGGACCTCATTTGCCACAATTTTCAAATAAGTTAGAAAAGATATTAAATACTTCCAGGATCCTTTTCAGTTCCAACACTGAAGTGAGCCCATCCTGGGTATATACTATTGAGGTAACTGAATGTGTTCTTGCTGATTTCCTGAAGATTTCCCCCCAGAGCTACAATATCCTCTGTATATCATGAAGGCTACAAAGTATATGTGGCGGTTAACATGATGTGGCCATGCAGCTTAGACAGCCTCAGCCCTGAACCCCAGCTCTGCCATGCCAGCCCGGCCCTTGGACAAAATCTTAACCTTTTTTTTTTTTTTTTTTGAGACAGAGTCTCACTGTGTTGCCCGGTCTAGAGTGCCGTGGCATCAGCCTGGCTCACAGCAACCTCAAACTCCTGGGCTCAAGCGATCCTTCTGCCTCAGCCTCCCTAGTAGCTGGGACTACAGCCATGTGCCACCATGCCTGGCTAATTTTTCTATATATTTCTAGTTGTCCATATAATTTCTTTCTATTTTTAGTAGAGACGGGGTCTCGCTCTTGCTCAGGCTGGTCTCAAACTCCTGAGCTCAAGCGATCCTCCCGCTTCGGCCTCCCAGAGTGCTAGGATTATACGTGTGAGCCACTGCACCTGGCCAAGACCTTAACCTCTTAAAGTGTCCTAGTCCTCATTCATAAAATGGTGGTTGCATGAGGTTCCCTCCCCATCACATGAAGTTGCTGAGAGGATAACAGGGATGGAGCCTGTACCTTGCCGAGGACTCGACATGAATATGTGTGATAGTCTCAGGCCTCCGTGTCTGTTTCTCATCTGGGAGGTAAAACTTGAAGGGGAAACTTCAAAGGGAGACTGAGTTGGAGAGGGGCAGAAGGGGCAAGGGACACTGGATGGACGGATGGTGTGACTCCAGATGGCTGCACGTGGCTTAGCTGGGGAAGAGAATGGCCTCCCTCTGTGCTCAGCCCCACTCACGTATGTCTGGGCAATGTCAAGGAGAGGTTGGGCCGGAAAATGCTAGAGAATGCTAAAATATCCACAGTGAGAATTACATCCCCAAATTTTCTATCTCAGCAGGCAATGCCAAATCCCTGGGCTAAAGCATAGAGTCTGTTCTTCCCTTCTTGACACACCGGCACCATTCCCATCAGAATTTGGATCTCTACTCAAGCAGTCAATTTGAAGCCTCTAATTCTTCTAGCCTCTGAAAGCTCAGCTCCTCTACCCCAAATCCTTTAAAACAAATTGATACATCAAACAACATCCCTATCATTTCTCTTTTTTAAAATCTTGGCATTTACAACAGTTAAAAAATGGAAACAACCAAAATGTCCAGCCATAGAGGATTCATTAAATAAATTAAAATCTCATAGTAGAGTATTTTACTAAAATAGAATTAAAAAAAAAAATACTATGAGGCTGGGTGCGGTGGCTCACGCCTGTAATCCTAGCACTCTGGGAGGCCGAGGCGGGCGGATTGCTCAAGGTCAGGAGTTCGAAACCAGCCCGAGCAAGAGCGAGACCCCATCTCTACTAATAATAGAAAGAAATTAATTGGCCAACTAAATATATATAGAAAAAATTAGCCGGGCATGGTGGTGCATGCCTGTAGTGCCAGCTACTCGGGAGGCTGAGGCAGAAGGATCGCTTGAGCCCAGGAGTTTGAGGTTGCTGTGAGCCAGGCTGATGCCACGGCACTCTAGCCCAGGCAACAGAGTGAGACTCTGTCTCAAAAAAAAAAAAAAAAAATTATGAGATAGGATCTTGCTCTGTTGCCTAGGCTAGAGTGCAGTAGGTGTCATCATAGTTTAATGCAGCCTAAAAACTCCTGAGCTCAAGCGATCCTCCTGTCTCAGCCTTGCTAGTAGCTGGGACTACAGGCATGTGCCACCATGCCCAGCTAATTTTTCTACGTTTGTAGAGATGAGGTCTCACTATGTTGCTCAGGCTAGTCTCAAACTCCTGGACTTAAGGGATCCTCCTCCCTCAGCCTCTCAAAGTGCTAGGATTACAGTTGTGAGCCACCTTGCCCAGCCCTAAAACAGAATATTGTACTACAACAGAACACTGCATTATCTCATATGGACTGCTATTCTACAATATTATATATTGTGATTGAATATTAGAAGCAACCATGAATGCAGACTAGAGTGGTAGTTACCCCTGTAAGTCCTGGAGTTGCACTCACCTGAGTTTGATTCCCAGACCCACAACATACCTGCTGTGTGACCTTGGCAGATCTCTCTCTGCCTTAGTTGTGCATTGGAAAAAATGACAATAAAAAGGGCTCTGATTTCACAGTCAGACTTCCTGCCTGATTTAAATCCTGATTCTATCCCTCTCTAATAGTTGTATAATCTTGGGCAGTTAATTAAGCTTTCTGTTCCTCAGTCTTTTCATCTCCAAACATGATATACCCCACAGGGATTCCTCTGGGTGAGAATAAAATAACACATGATAAAACATGTAAAACCCTTAGAACAGTGCCCAGCCCAGCTCAGATAACATTATCATTCCTCCACCCGCAACCCATCTCCAACCCCACAAGTGATGTCTAAATATAAACACACACCCAAGTCATTTAGGGCACACCACCTGGAAAAGGAACACCTGTGCTGCTCCACCTGTGTCACAGCAACATGCATGCAACTCGGGTGGGCTTTTGGCAGGGAGGTTGTCATCAGCAAGAACTGGTTAACCATGAGTAACCCTCTCCCCTCTAACAGGAGCAGCTGGGGGTTGCGAGGGCTGACTTCAGTCTGGTGGAAAAACAACAGCCGGAGCTCAGTGTGCAGAGAGCCACGTGATGGTGTTTGCTGCCCGTGAGCTCGACTGGAAACTCACCGGCTGTCCACAGAGGGCTCCTGACGGAGGGTCCCCAGTGCCCACGTTACCACTCAACAACAGCCCAACTTAGCCAGGGTCACAGAGAGGCAGCCACCTGTTGAACCACAGCATGGTTCATTTCTCATCCGAGTTCTTCCTCTGGGTAAACTCTGGCGCTATTATGAATTTAACCCTGACAGAGGTGTGGGGGGTCGTGGCCAAGCTGGTATTTCTCTTAAGCCCAACTGTCAATTCCCCACAGCTCTTGGCCTCCGATGGAATGAGAGTAATTCATATGGCGCACGTTGTACTTTTCAAAGAGTTTATACATACACGATCGTCGTCATTTATGTGTGTGTAATGTTTAACCCTTTTAGAAAGCACTGTCCTCCACTAATGGATGTATCTGCACAAGAACCCCAGGAGCTGCAGGTTGGTGAGACGCAAGCAAGGGAAAGGTGAGACCAGGGAGACACGGGCTGCCTGTGGAGGTGGGCCAGGTGGGTAGGGTGACCTTCGCAGGGACACCTCATTCCTGGGCCCAGCTCCTCAGCCTCACAGGCTCCACCACAGGACCTGCCAGAACGTCCAGAGAGGCCTCCACTCCCAGGGTGCCCTGAGACAGCCGCACACCTCGCACGGCCAGGTATAAACGGGCGGTGGGAACAGTGGCAGCACAGAGGGGCTGGAGCCTCCGGCTGGCACATTCTCTCCCTGCAGGCCCTTCCCTCGGGGTGGCCAGTGGGGCGCCTCAAAGGTATTGGTGGCTGAGGGCACAGAATTAGGGGTCAGCCAAAGGGTTCCAGTGCTTGGGACCCAGGCTGGGCATGGTGACCCTGCTACCGGGAAAATCACCTCGTCACACCAGGCCACCTCTCCACTCAGTGACCTCTTGATTGCTTTTATTTTGTTAAGTATCTAAGTATCTAGGGATAATGGACCTTTCTTTGTAGCTATGTTAATTTTCTAGCCCACTGATAATCAGGCCTTGGTTGTTTGGAAGCCATTCTGTCTGTTTAAGGTAACTTTGTATACCTCTGCTCCATCGATTCTGTTTTTTTTATATATACATTTAATATATATATATTTTTTTAGTTGGCCAATTAATTTCTTTCTATTTTTTTTTTTAGTAGAGACGGGTTCTCACTCTTGCTCAGGCTGGTTTCGAACTCCTGACCTTGAGCGATCCGCCCGCCTCGGCCTCCCAGAATGCTAGGATTACAGGCGAGAGCTACTGTGTCTGGCCTGATTCTGTTTTTCAATTAAAAATTTAAAAAAAAAATTTTTAGAGATGGGGTCTCATTATGTTTGCCCAGGCTGGACTCAAGCTCCTGGTCTCAAGCGATCCTCCTGCCTCAGCCTCCCGAGTAGCTGGGACTCCAGGAGCACACCCCTGGAGTCCATTCTGTTTTGAGCACATCAGCACATGGTCTACCTCTTGGAGTCTGTTTCTTCTTTCCAGTCAGGATGGAGGTGAGGGAGGCAAGGAGAGATGCATCTCTGTGGCTTTTAGATCCTATTATTATTATTCCCATTTTATCTATGAAGAAATGGAGGCTCTGAGAAGTTGTGACAGCAAAACTCTCTTTTGTATGTATATGAAAGATTAGACTATAAGCTCCTTGGGGGTAGACACCCTGACGGACTCAGCTCAACAACACCTCCTGGCCCACGGAGGGCACAGAGCTTCCCCATCAGCATAGACTCGCCAATTTGAATGTGAGGCTTCTGTGTGCTCAGGGCCACAGGGCACTCGTCCCTAAAACAGACTGATTCGCTGCCAGGAACGTATGTGCAAAGAACTGTACCACAGTTGTAGCAGCAGACCTGC
This sequence comes from Lepilemur ruficaudatus, assembly GCA_963574885.1. Lineage (NCBI taxonomy): Eukaryota > Metazoa > Chordata > Mammalia > Primates > Lepilemuridae > Lepilemur > Lepilemur ruficaudatus. The sequence continues at coordinate 5,852 of CAUYRT010075684.1, forward strand.
ACTGATCTGTGCTCATCCTTTACCCAATCCCCCCTGCGAAAAGCTCGTGCTTGTAGAATGACTCACTGGGATGAGGGGTCCAGGCCGTGGCCCAGAAATGAGAGAATCTCAGAGTCAGAAGGGGACTCAGAGGTACCCAATTCTGTCTAACCAAATTATTCATTTTCCCCACCACCCAAGGTCCCAGAAATTTACATTTCAAAGACTAATAAAATTTCCCCCAAAATTTTGGAGACCAAAAAGTAAGGTAGTTGCCAAGTAAGGTTATCAGAGAAAAAAACCCACAGTCTCTCTATATATTACATTTCATAAAATAAAGAATACCTGGACACCATACCTTAGGGAAGGCTCAAGACAAAGGACTGTACTTTAAATGCAATGAATTTTTTTCATATAAAAAATCAGTACATCGTCTGATGAACACTAATTTGGAATCACAGTCCTGTACCAGCCCCTCAAAGGGCCCATGTAGCCCTTGTGTGAACTTCTTCAGTGATGGGGAGCTCACAATTTTTCAGACAGCCCAACTTATTTTCAAAAAACTCTGTTAAGAATTTTAAAATACGTATAATATATAAGTTTATTCTTCTTATAAAAAATCAAAGTGTCAGGGCTAATGGTTCAGTAAGCTCTGTCTGTCCACTCCACTGTATTACATAGTTTGTACCTTGTTTTTCTCTTTCTCTCTCAGTAATATCTTACTGATTTACAGATATCTGGTTAATTTATATGCTACAGAGCATTCTGCTCACACCTCAGTTTTATTTAGTCTTTCTAATTCTGAATGGACATTGGGGTTGCACCCCCCTGCCTTTTTTTGCCATGACAAACATTACTGAGAGAAATACACATGTGTATGACTTTTTTTTGGCATATGTTATAAGAATATTTCTTCAGGAGAGATATTGAATACTGGCAAAATTACTGGATCATGGGGTGTGGGCATTTTTACTTTTTTTTTTTTTAAGAGATAAGGTCTTGCTTTATTGGCTGGAGTACTGTGGTGTTATCATAGCTCACTGAAACCTTGAACTCCTGGGCTCAAGTGATCCTCCTGCCTCAGCCTCTGGAGTAGCTAGGACTACAGGTGTGTGCCATCATGCCCAGCTGATTTTTAAATTTTTCTGTAGAGATGGGGTCTCGCTATGTTGCCCAGGCTGGTCTTGAACTCCTGGACTCAAGGTATCCTCCTGCCTCGGCCTCTCAAGTGCTGGGATTACAGGCATGAGCCACCGCGCCTGGCCCATTTTTACTTGTAGTAAAAATATTTTGGGAATTTTTACTTTCAATGGATAGTTCTACATTGCTTTTTAATGTGCCTGAACAACTGTCAGAAGTTGTTGTTTTAAACGATGAGTCCGACGCTCTCTTCCTCTTCCTCCCACATCCCAGGGAGGTAAGTCCTGTCTTAGGAGGCCCCACTCCTTGCCTAAAGCATAAACCCTCTGTGTATGAAAAAGTGAGATTAAGAGGTCAACAAAGCAAATGGCTTGTCATTAAATTGCCCTAGGTCTCTCTCGCCTCTCAGTTTCTCTCCCCACTGCAGTGCCAGAAACCACCCTAGTAAGGACACTGCCAGTGTGGTAACAAGTGTGTGCTCAGGGCCACAGGGCCCCTTACTGTGCAAGGTTGGCACAGAAGACGCCCACTATTCCTGGCTGCCCTTGGGAAACAGGCACAGATCCCATGAGAGCCCTCAGCTAATCCATTCCCGCCGGGGTGATCCACCTTCAGTACCAACTCCACTGAGGTCAGGCCTCTGGGAGTGACAAGAACAGCAGCTAGAATGTCAAGTGCCTGCTATGAGCTGAGCGCTGTTCTAAGTGGTGAACATGTATTCACTCCTCTACTCTTTACAACAATCTTATGGTGAAGGTACAATTATTATTAATGTTTACAGGTTTTTATTTTTTCATTTTATTTATTTATTTTTTTGAGACAGAGTCTCGCTCTGTTGCCCGGGCTAGAGTGCCGTGGCATCAGCCTAGCTCACAGCAACCTCAAACTCCTAGGCTCAAGCGATCCTCCGGCCTCAGCCTCCCGAGTAGCTAGGGCTACAGGCATGCACCACCATGCCCGGCTCATTTTTTCTATATATATTTAGTTGGCCAATTAATTTCTTTCTATTATTAGTAGAGACGGGGTCTCACTCTTGCTCAGGCTGGTTTCGAACTCCTGACCTTGAGCAATCCGCCCGCCTCGGCCTCCCAGAGTGCTAGGATTACAGGTGTGAGCCACCATGTCATTTTTTGACCAATTGGAGAGTAAAGCATCTGGTAAAGAGACCACGTCAGTATAAAATTTTCTGAATCTGTAACTCTTTTCTAACTCAGTTCTTCAATTTAGAACTATCTTTATTTTTATTGGTAATAATAAATCCATGCATGCGGAGGTGAATTTGTTGATATCACAATAAGCTCTTTTCTACAGACATTTCTGAGCACCTAATACATGCTGGGTGATGTGGAAGAGAAAAGAGACATATTAGACACTATATATATCCTTAAATGGCTTCTTTTATTGATTATGCACATTGATTCAGGCTCTGAAGAAGCATATTCATTGTTTTCATGTAGAAGATCTACCCTCCTGGGAGAAATATCTTTTTCCCCTATTTTTTTACTTAATTAACAGCATGCATATACTAAGGAAGATAATATCTTGGTCTCTACATCAGTGATTTGAAATTTGTTTGTGTCCTTAATTCCTGACCACGTGTTAGTGTGAGATTTTTCCTGTAAAATGCATTTAATAATATATACAAAGTAGATAAAGTGACTCACAATGCAACATATATTCCAGGGTTCAAGATATTTTTCCATACATTTCCAAAAATAATGTTGCTTAGTGCAGAAATATAGAACTATAAAGGAGTTCTATATAGGCATAAAGGAGGATAAAACGGGCATTTCCACCATACTAGGATATGCGTAGTTCTGAAAGACCTCACTTTTTGTATAATTATGCACTGAAAATATGGCTTATGGGAAAAACAAATGTGAGTTAGACCACTAAAAACCCATGCAACTAACTCTCTAACCACAACATTAACAAAGACTCTTATTGGTGCCTTCTTCAGAAATTATCTTGGATTATCTAGATAGGCAGCTGAGCATGGTCGGAGACTGCCTAAGTGGTACTTAAAAATACAAAAATGATGAGTGGGTGTGATAGTTTCTTGCAGAAGGCAACTGGCTTTGAGTCAGCAGGGCTGCTGCTAAGGTGGGCCCAGGGGGACGCGCAGTCTGCATAAGCAGAAAGGCTTACTCAGTATACGTTTCTAGGGAAAAAGTCCCCGGTGCTCAGCATTGGGTTTTTTCTTTCTTGTTTTTTTCCTTTCTGTAAATAGAGTTGAAAGTGCTCTTGTCTATACTGCTGTTAGCTGAGGGTTTTTTCCTTTCCTGGTGAAGATAATAATTCTAATCCTGCTATTTCAGAAACTTCTGCCTAGGAAAATATCACGTGACCTAATATGACTTCCATGTTCCCCTATTTACCATTTCCCTGTGAGGTTATTAGCGTTTGCAAACAGATGTAAAATAGCAGAACAGATTGTGTGTTTTATAACCCCAACACACATACCTATACACGTGGCCTTTTTACAGTGAAGGTCAAATAGGCAAGGTGGGTTAGACTGCCCCCAGTGTTCCTTAGAGAAAATGAATGAAACAAATGGAGAATGCTGGAAGGGAGGAAAGCATAAAGAAAAGGAGGAAAGAAAGAAAATACGAGTAAATTCTATCATTTCCTAAACAGCTAAACACGTGGCTTATTCTAAGCATAAACATTACATCCTATAGAAACACCTTTCAAACTTAGCAACATGTAGAAAAGGCATTCTTAGGAGTGCCTGATACTGATATCAGCAGCATTATTTTGGAGCAGGGAGGTTATAAAATTAGTACATAATTCCCCTCAAACTGGACATATGAAGTTACACTTCAAAATCTCTCAGTTTCTCAGAACATAGTACTTTGGAAACTAAGAAATAACTTCTGTATTTCTCTTCATTTCAGCTGAGATTTCCCATTTCATCCAATAAGAAAGATAATTCTAGCATAAGCGAATGAGAAAATAAAGGGTGGGTGTGGGAGTGTGGGCTTCCTTCTTTTAGCCTACCCTCTTTCTAGTTTTATTCAAGTAAGGAAAATGGGTGAATGATGCCACTCCACTGTTTCATTTGTTACCAAATGATGGGGGTCTGGGAAACCTTAGTCACTATGGTGACTGCTGTTAGCTATAATATGATAACCCTAGGATGCTGAAATATCTAATGTCTTCTGTTGAAAGGGAAAAAATAATTTTCAGCAAGTTTTTCATCCTTTCAAGATTGGCATAAGCTCCCAAATGATCTGTTAAATTGAGCTATTTCAATATTTCACCAAAAAGTAAAATGAGTCAGTACGTGCTAATGTGGAAAATATTTCAACTGAAAAAACTCAAAGAAAAAAAATAATTTGCAAAAACAAAGCAAGGCTCGATGCCAGGAAAATATCTGATGGAAATCAGCATGTCTCTGTAGAGCTATGCAGAGATGAATGATTTGGATTCTATTGTATTATTTATCATTCCTTTTTATCTATGATTCTAGACTATCTATTATTAAAAGTGGAGCCTACATTCAATTTAAATAACATTATGTTAGTTGCTTTTCTCACTTGTAAGCATTCATTCCAATTGAAGGGAATGCTAATACACTAATGCATAGAGAAGACTCTGCATTTCCATTGAATGCTACTACACAAGCTCTGAAAGTTCAGACTTGTGTACAGTAAGTCCTCATTTAATGTTATTGATAGACAGTTCTTGCAAACTGAGACTAAGCAAAAGGACATATAAGGAAACTAATTTTACCATAGGCTAATTGATATAAACACGAGTAAGTTCCAAAGGTCACAAAAACACCATCAAACTTCTAAACAAACACCAAAACACTTCTGTTATTAAACATTGAAATAAATGTGAGCTATACATACATTTAAGAAAGACTAATAAAAACAAGTAAGATAATGATGTACTTATTTATACCAGTTCAGGGCGCAGTGGCCTGAGCCTACTGCAGCAGCTTAGGGCACAGGTCAAGAACCAGCCCTGGACAGGATGCCATCCCATGCACACCCACACTCACTCAGACTGGGACCATTTAGACACCCCAAATTACCTCAAGTGCACGGCTGTGGCATGTGGGAGGAAACCAGGGTACCCAGAGAAAACCAGCACAGATGTGGGGAGAACATGCAAACTCCGCACAGACAGTGGCTCTAGATGGGAAGGGATTTTTTTCTGACCAACATTAAAACAAAATGACATCAGCCGGGTGTGGTGGCTCACGCCTGTAATCCTAGCACTCTGGGAGGCCGAGGCTGCAGGCAGATCGCTCAAGGTCAGGAGTTCGAAATCGGGCTGAGCAAGAGTGAGACCCCCATCTCTACTAAAAATATAAAGAAATTAATTGGCCAACTAAAGATATATAGAAAAAATTAACCAGGCATGGTGGCGCATGCCTGTAGTCCCAGCTACTCGGGAGGCTGAGGCAGGAGGATCACCTGAGCCCAGGAGTTTGAGGTTGCTGTGAGCTAGGC
>CAUYRT010075685.1:0-24187 GCA_963574885.1 Lepilemur ruficaudatus
GGCTTAATTCACCAATTTGGTTTTTACGTAATATTATAATTAGCATGACTCTTGAAAGTTTCTCTGTAAATACTGCCTGTGTTGAGCATCATTGTAAGATCAAACTCCTCACAAATGGAAATCCTGCCAACCTAATTGAGCATCTGAAGCTACACAGGGCCCATGCATGTTTCCTATTCACTTCACACATTCACAAACCTGATTCTTCACACTTTGCCATATGAATAAATCTATTTCAAACAGAAATGAGAAAATGAACTTTTATACCTTTTCCTTAGACATGCTGTCAGTGACACAAGGGAAAGCAAATTGCATTTTTCAGAAGGGCTCATTTTCACCCTGAACTGCTGTGCTCTAGCCTGACCACACCTACTTAATTTAGCTTTATCTAAATTTGAAATTAATAATTAGCACCTGAATCATTCCTCCTGTACCAATAAAACAATTCTCTATGAAACATCTTATTAAAGCGTGAGAACATGAAAACTACTGATCCAATGGACACGTTTGTTCTTTGCCATTTTTGCTGGCCTACATGCAACTCCAAATAATACTGGAGTGGTGAGAAGTCAGGCAACATTTTTCACTCAGATTGAATTTACTCTTCCGTAATTTGGTCTGGAAAAAAAAATCACAATAGTGATGGAAATTCTACAGAGACAGATTAATGCAGGGGTCAAACAATAACAAAATAGAGAGGAGAAGCTAATGAATCTTAACCATGTGAGGCAATGCACAGAAGGTCCTGGAGAATCCATAAGCCTAGTGAGAAAAGCATGAGTAGTTTGTTAATGACACAAGGGCTTCGAAATTGAATTTATCTTGTATACTCAGCTGTTTAGGGCGTACATCATTTGTAAGGCATTCTGTTTATTAATATTTTCCATTTCATAGACTCTTTTGACAAACTATGTACTTTTTCACCACATTAATTTTAAATGTACAATGAACATCTGGTAACTGAATTTATTCATCTGATTCTCAACCATCTACCCTGTCTGATTTTCTTCTCCTGCCTTTCTAAATAGCCAAAGGGAAACAGAATTTGGGGACTGTGGATTTAAAGTCATCAAAAACCTATTGTTCAGATTAGAAAGACGATAACTCCTTCCTATTATCAGTCAATCACTCACTCAGTCAACATGTGTTCTGCTGACCATACTTTCAGTCCAAAGACAACTTGCTTATCAAAACAACTTGCTTATCTTATTCCAGTCTCAAGTGACTCTGCTCTATGCCCCCAGAGCATTGTTCATTGTTTTGAGTTTACCGAAAAGCACAGGCTCAGACAAGACTTGATGCAGGTAATTTATTTGTGGAGAGAAGGAAAAAGAAAAGTGGCCCATGGCAGAAGGAAAAGCTTATGTAAGTGTGCATTATGAAGGTTGCCACGGAAGGTAACAGGGCTTAATTCTCTTGAACTGCTGAGAAACATGTGGAATTGTTCCTAGAATTGTCTGTGTGCAGCATGGAAGCTGGAGCCGATTCACTGCCTGCCTTCCCTCATTGGGGGAGGGTTGTCCCTGGTGGCATTAAGTTTCCTAAATGTTCAGGCAGATGCTTCCCCTGTGCTAGAAAGGATCTTAAAGCAAAAGGCAGAAAGATGGGTGGCAAGAGCTTGAGATGGATCCTTGTCACAGAGATGCCAGTCTGAGCTCACATAGAAACACTAACAGTAGCTGAGCCTGAACTCAGGAGTGGGCTCAAGAAATTTGAAGGTAGGGTATCAAGTAAGTCATCTACATTCTGCAATGTACCGCCTTCTTTATTTTTCATTTATTTATTTATTTTGAGACAGAGTCTCACTCTACCACCCTAGCTGGAGTGCATTATCATAGCTCACTGCAACCTCAAACTTCTAGGCTCAAGCAATCCTGTTTCAGCCTCTTGAGTAGCTGGGACTACAGGCACATGCACTTGGCTAATTTTTCTATTTTTTGTAGAGATGGGGTCTCATTCTTGCTCAGGCTGGTCTTGAACTCCTGACCTTAAAAGATCCTTCCACCTTGGCCTCCCAGAGGATTACAGGCGTGAGCCACCACGTGCAGCCCTACTGTCTTTATTTCTGAAGTGCAATTGTCCATCTCTTTCACTAGACTGAGAATTATTAAGGGCAGAGGCCTCACCTTCTTCCCTGTGCCAGGAACTACACCTGGTTTACAGCAGTGACCCCCAAATTCTTGCTGAATAAAGACTAAAATACTTCTCCATTCTAATGTATAGAACTGATTGCTTACATACTATCACTTTTTTGAGAACCCAAAATAAAATCATATAAATAAATAAAACATAATTTTAATTTGGTTCTTAAAAAAATTATGTTTACTGAAGACAGTGTATTATTTACACACATGAATTCATTTGTTTATGTATTAAAATATGGGAGGCCAGTCTTAGAAAAGAATCTAAGCTACTTGCCCATTGCTTTAATTATCTATTGCTACATGGCAAACCATTCCAAAATGTAGTGGCTTCAAACCACAATAACGTATTATTTTTGTAATTCTGTGGGCTGCCTGGGCAGCTCTTCTGATTCAGACTGTATTTTCTGAGATGCTGGGCTGACTGGAGGATCCTCAATGGCCTCATTGCATGGCCAAAAGTTGGGATAAGCTTCTGGGTGAGAGCTCAGCTGGATCTATTATCTGCAAGGTTTTTAATCATATTGAAAGAAAGAGCAGCACTAAAGTGATAATAAACATGCATCATTTGAAAATTTGCAAGCATCAGAAAGTCTTGGGATATCTTCCTTTTAAAAGTTTATTGACCTCTTGCAAAAATATTAAACATATTTATTAATACACTTATAGCTAAGATCCTGCTCTCTGCATGGTAGTAATTTGCAAGTTTTTTGGGTTGCAAAATGGTAGTAATTTGCAAGTTTTTAGTGTTTTTGCTTTTTTTTTGTAAGTATGTTAAGCTTGCTCTTTATTAATATTTTTGCCACAAAGCTGATATCACAGCTTAAATGTTTGCTCTGGTTGAATTATTCATTTAAGGTAAGATTTTTCCTCATCAATAGCCTTCTTAGCCCTGCCCTATACCCCTTTGTATTTTTTCCTTAGTCTCTTCTCTAGATGCTCCAAGGTGGCCCTATCTATGTCATGGGTCAGTCAAAAATAACTCCATTGGATAAACCAACTATTACTTGCCTTTAAACAATAACTTAGCTTGAAGGCTCCAGAGGTGGAGCTATTTATGGGCAAACTATGGCATCTTTCAAATTATGCTATCTCAATACCTGTCTAATCTTCATGCGGGAGGTGACTTTTTTTTTTTTTTTTTGACCGGGTCTCACGCTGTTGCCCAGGCTGGAATACAGAGGCACAAAGCCATCATAGCTCACTGCAGCCTCAAACTGCTAGTCTCAAGCGATCCTCCTGCATCAGCCTTCTGAGTAGCTAGGTATACAGATGCACATCACAATGCCTGGCTAATAGTAAAAATGTTTTTGTAGAGACAAGGGCCTCACTATGTTGCCCAGGCTGATCTTTCTTGAATTCCTGGCCTGGGATTACAGGTGTGAGCCACTGTACCTGGCTAGAAGGAGACTTTCATAGTGACATGTAATGTAGGCTTTGATGGTCAAACTTATGTGACTTCACAGCACATTTTCCAACCTCTCCAAGATCCAGTATTCATGAAAACATGGAAATAATAAAAATGCTAAAAGTATGGAGTGTTTGTACTGATTTAAAAAATCATGTGTATAAAGGGTTCAATAGAGTTGTAGGTATAAAAAGATTTCAAAAATGTGAACTCTTAATATTACTATTACCATTATGCCAAACAATGGCCTGGAGCATTGTTCTTTCTGAATAACCTTGAGGAGAATGACATACAAAAGGTCTTTAAGTTCAAATATAAATTTTAATTCTATCAATTCCTGCATAGCTCCCTACGGCAAGAGATTTACCTCATCTTAGTTTTGTTTCTCTCATGTTTAAAATGTTAAAATTAACATCTCCCATGGCAATTTTAAGGAATAAAGAAGATAACATAATAAAATACTTAATCCAGTGCTTGAGTACAAAAACAGTGAAAATAGTTACCTTTACCATTATGCAGCTGTTGCTACTATTGTTCAATAATATAGAATTTGGACAGATTCAGGACTTTTGAATATCATTATTTAAAAGTTATAGCATTTTCTTTAAAAAATTCAGATGAATAAAATCACTAAATTTAAAAATACAATTTACAATTTGGATAGTAATAACTCACGTTGTTTCCTTAATGAAACAAAGGCAAACACAATTATTAATAACACTAGTTGAAAAGAACAAAAAAAAATCCTGTCCATTAATTGCTATTTCTTTCACCACTTGGAAAGTTTTAAGCCTCATCTTCTCTCTGTCCCTGTGGGAAAAAAGGAAGAATAGAAATACAGTATGTTTGTGTGTGTGTGTGTGTATAATACATTTTATTAATAAGTCTAAGTCCTTTAGAGTAGGATTTTTTACAGTATTTGTTTCTTTATTGGAATGTCTGAATTGGAAACCCCCAAAATCCAATAGAAATGGAGTTAATTGTTTACGTGCTTGCACCGAAAGCCATTTGTAACACAGCGGAGGCTCCCACCACTCTGACTTATCCTAAGGGTCATTATTGGCAAGGAGTGCTGACTTGCCTGGGTAGGTCGACTCTACCATTGAAAAATCCTCTTGCTTTGCTCTTTGCCCCCTTTCTTTTTGAAAAAAATAAAATAAAATAACTCATCCGAGTTAGCATGTATGGCACTTTGCTTCTATATGTTGAAGTTTCAATATTGTGTTAGTCACTGATCCAAGTTCTTTTAAGAACTTTTTACCCTAAAGTTTGGGATGGTATTTTAGCAACAAGTTAACTTTAATTAGCTTTGAAAATGAAAAGTGAGAAGGAAGTTTATAATGCCTTTAATTATTCTATAAAAGCTCTGTATTAAAATATTTTCATCTAAAAGTACATTGAACTATCACCTCAGGATTAAGATTTGGGTTTTACCGGATACTTATTTTAGATATAAATATACTGAGGCTCAGAGAATTTAAGCCACTTGTCCCAGGTCTCTCATCTGGAAGGGTGATGCTGGCATGCAAATACAGGTTTGGTTACTTCCAGAACTTTTTAAATCTTATGCTGTGTGGTCATGATTTTAGGAAATTCTGTTTCAAATATTAGCTCATTTAAAAAGAATAAGAAAGTTTATATTTTATTCAAAAATATAAATGTTGCCTGGAACTTAGCAGCAACTGAGATTCTCCTATTCAAGAATATTAAAGAATAGCTCCTCAGGTACATCTTTGTACACTGGGTTTTATCCAAAAGCATGTTGTTTGTGAACGTTGTAAACTCATGGGAAGTTGAGAGACCATGGAGATGCCTCATTCAAGCACCACAGCTGATGGTAGATCAGAAATCACAAAAGGCCTTAAAAGATCCAAAAAACCCAGAACAGAATTTCTGTTTTAAAAAATGGGATTTTTATTATCAAAATAATAAAATACTCATATTAAAAAACTGTTACCTAATCATCAGTCTATCTTCAGACCAAATCTTCTGTAAGTCCAAATGGCTCCTAAATTCACCTCTCCTTCGCTTAGAGCACAGAATCAATTAGGGAAAAGGGTAAATAGACTGTCCCGTTAATGTGTCCCAGGGTTTTGCTGAGAGTGCACCATCTCTTCAGAGGGATTGGCTTCTTTAGATAATTTTCCTCAATGGGATGTTGTTGTTGTTGTTGTCTTAATTTTCACATGTACTCCATTAGGAGGTTTGCTTTATTTATGTGAGTCATCTATGTGTTTTTCACTGGCTCCTGATGAGCTACTAAGTGCAAGCTGGTTACACTGAAATATTGATTTTAATCCATAAAGTCCTCTATGGTTTGGATAATGTCTGCATTTATTAATTTTACTACTTCCTAGAAGCTGAAGTGAACGAAGCCAGCTGTTCACCTTTTTTAGATATCTGTCTATGACTATATCCATATATCTATTAATATATCCCCTAGGGTCAGGGGCAGAGCCAGGTTTTTGGGACCTGAAGCTTATGTAATTTGTGAGGCCCTCTCTAAAAAAATACATAATTACAATATAAATTGTGAAACTGGAAAAGAAATCATGAAAAACTATAAATTTTAAAAAAACAATCACAAATATCACAAAATCCAGAGAAATAATAATAGTTTTTAAATTTATAAACTGCCTGAAGCACCTCTATTATCCATTTATTATACCTTTTTCCCAATATTTGGCTACATGTTCTTTGATCACCTCTTCATATGACAGCATTTTGTGTTATTATTTTCCTCCAAAATAAGAGTAAGATAATTCAATATTTTCTCAGATAATTCAATCTTTTGTGGATTGAAATGTTTTCTTATGCGTAGTTTTTAGGAAAGTTTCTCTCAGTTTCATACCTTATTACTGGTAACATCAAATACATTTTTAGGATGATTGTCAGATTTGGAAAAAATGTCTCTCAAGATTCTTTCATATACGAGCTGTAAAATATCAGAGCATTTCAGGGATTCTTGCTCAGTAATTAATGTTAAATGGTCGAAGCAAACTCTAATCTCCAGCTACTGACTCCTGCTGTAAGATGCCCTAGTTCCATTGACACAGCCATCCGACCTCTGGCCTTGCTGTATCAGTCGCAATCTCCGCGGGCCAGTTCTGGGTGGAATATTCTGAAACCATCCTGCATCGCGACGGTTTGGCCAGCAACCACTGAACTATACACAGGAGTGACTGCCAACCATTCAACCCAAAGTAAACAGACGCATAACTCCTCTTCACCTCTGCCCCACCAAAGCCGCTGGACAAGAGGTGAAGTCCAGCGAGGGGATGCTGGAGGGCAGAGGAATAGCACATACGTATAACTGCAGTTAAACATCGCACTTCTGCAGAGTTCACAGACAAAGACAGCCACGTGAACACATTGTCAGAGCCTGGGCCTGGGCCTTGGAATTACGTGATGCGAGTAAGCGTCCACCTGTACCCAGGGGACCCATGATCAGAAAGCCATTTAACAATATTACTCCCCCATTGATGCAACCAATCTGCCATTTAAACATAGATTCAGGCTACTTCAGACTTTGATAAATCCTGAGATTTTATTTAAATTTTGAGTAAAAATTTAAAACTTTCGTAGTATATTCTAAGAGAAAGAAAACAGCCCTAAATAGTCACGGTTGTTACAATTTCAACTGGGTATACTTTGAGATGGTATTTTCCATACCTTTTGGTCTTGTGTGGACATGTGCATGAACATTTGAATAATTTCAATACAGTCCAGACTAGGAGAATGTAGAAGGATTAAGTGATAGAGTTTATAACAGATTAGCCAATACTCTCTGTTGCCTGACACCTTAAATAGAAAAGTAAGGGCCCATACTCACCTATGGGTATTGTCCTGAATACTAGTGTAATCCAGACATATTTGGTGCAGAGTAAGTTCAAAGTGCAAAAGGGTCTTATTTATTCATTTTGTTTTTAGTGAATAAATGAGAGCTAGAAAGTTTGCATATTTAATATGAACTTTTTTACCCCTTACAATTGTTGGCAAAGGAAAAATTTATAAAGAAACAAATCTTAAAAAATAGATATATCATTTTGCTTTTTCTAAAATGAACACGTGCAGCCTATATCCTATCCATTTCTACCGGAAGTCAGCATTCTTGAGGGTAGAATAAACAAGGGTTTTCAGAGAATGTCCGATGACAGCTGGCAAGAGTCAGGACAGATGTGAAAACCCATGGCTCAAGGTTTAGAGCAGTTCAGAGACTCAGTAGGACACCAGGCTGTGCGGGGTGCTGAAGGGTTCTGGTAGTTAATGTGCCAAGCAAGGTCAGAAAGAGCACATGAAAATTGAGATCGCCAATCTGTGTTGTGCTCCTTAGAGGACAAGGGACTCTCTGAGGCCAGGCCTCCCAGACTCAGTGGTCTTAGAAGAAAAACATCCTTGAGGGAACAAGGCAAAGACAACGGAAACAAAAAACCATTGGTAAGCACAGAACTTTGATTAATGCAGCAAAGAAAACGTGAGTCCAGCAGAGATTAATGCTGGCAGCACCAATCAAAAAGTACAACAGAGTAAAAAGAAGAATCTTATGTTCTCCTGATTAGGCTGAGAAATAGGTCTTCTGACTTGCATCATCATGCACATACAGATACATAAACCCACATAGAATAGACAAATGATAAACAAGGAACAGCAGCAAGAGTTACTTCAGAAAGCCTGCTCATTAGAAATCAAACTTCAGTGTGCAGAGGGGAGAATGCTAAATAGATAAATATTTAAGTAATAGGCTGTTCAATAGGCATCTCCCATTTAAAGCCGTGAGGCATTTCCCCTCCCCTCTCATGGGGGCAGGGGAGGAGGTGCTCTGACACACATCAAACCAGGCAGGAAGCTACAAAACCACTCAGAAGACAGCGAAGTGCTCACCAGAAGGGGAGATTGACATCATACTTCACTGGGACGCTTTTCACACTTCAGAAACTCAAAGGCCCATCTCACAGTGCTACCAGAGCAAAGCAAAGTGCAGGAGATTTTGGAAGGACTGACCTTTGTCTGAAGTTTGGGGTACATAGGGACTGGTCCTTGACTCTTACTTTAACAGGCTAAAGGAGAAAGCCTGGCTGGAGTTGCCTGGGAAGACGGTGGGAATGGCCTATATTTCCAGAGTTTGTTGAGTCCAGGTTCCTGTGGGGTGCGGTGATCAGCACACGAAGCAGCCAAGCCCAGCCTTCTGGAAAGAACAGTACTCAAGAGCATGGCTGTGGCAGCATCTCACCCTAGAAGAAAAGGCTATCATAGGAATTGGAGTTAAGAGTTCTAGGTTTGTAGAAGTCAGTGGAAGAGGCATTGCCCTGTCAGAGAATCGCTGGGTAATGTTTTCCAGTAGGAGGAATAAATTCACAATAGTGCTTGGACAGAGAAATAGCTGATAGTTTGGTGTCTGCCACACAGTTGGCAGCAAAATCAAATTATAGCAGCACCAATCAAGAAAGATCTTGCCGTTTTCCTCACCTTTGATCTTCCCATCTTCCTTTCTACCCTTGGAGGATGAATGATCGACTACTTCCCTCTTATCCGATGATGGTATACACTTGAGATCAGTTCAGGGCTCAGAGCTTTAAATTAGAAGTCAAATTAGAACTTTGATTCAATTCTGATTGGACTTGTTAATGTCTGAAAATGCTGCTCTTCCAATGCCTGAAAGCTAGGAGAACTACCCAAGATATTATCCAGGGAAGGAAAGAAGATGTAGTAGAAAAGCAGTTGTAGGAGAAAAACAAAACTGTGTCTATTTTATCCTTTTTGGATAAATCCTATTATATAAATAATCCAAATGGATGACATCCTAATCATCTTGAATCGACTCCTCACAAATGTCTACAGCTTTCCTTGGTAGAAGGTCGAGACCGCACACTGGAGAAAAGAGGACAAAGCACTGTGTCTAAGAAATGAAGTGGGATTTTGGTGGGTAGGAGGAAACAAAAGAGAGGAATGAGATAATGTGAATGGAAATTAATATTTGCAAGAATAGAGAGCACTTTGATGTCACTTTTTGAAAGGGGGTGAAAATAATACTGCATGCAGGGGGAGCGTGAATAATTTGGACTAGAAGACACACTGCGTTGCTGTACATGTCTCTGTGCAATGTGGCATTCCAGTCTCTCCACTAAGAAGCAGGGTTTAGCCGTGAGACATACTTTGGCCAACAGAACATTAGCAAATGTGATGAAAGCAGAGGTGTGAAAGGCACTTGCAGTTTGTGGTTTATCTTGCTTTTGCTCCTTTGAGATTTCCAGTTGAAAAAGCCTGGATTAGTTTACTGAACTACGAGAGAACAGTCAGCCCCACTGCCCCCACTGCCCCAGCCAACAGTCGGAATCAACCACTAGACAGGTGGATGAATAGATAATTCGGTTCCAGCTGAGCCACCAGGTGATTGCAGCCACATGAGTGATCTCAGCTGAGTTCAACAGAAGGCTTTGCAGCTGAGCCAAGACCAAATTACTGGTTTGTGGAATTGTGAGGAAAAAAAACAAAAAAATGTTGATTTAAGCCATTAATATTTTTTAAAATTTTCTTTCACAGCAAATGACAACTGGAAACATAGTATATATTTGTCTTATAGTATCATTTTTGTTCTTTTTAATATCTTTGTTTCAGCAAGTTGTAAATCAAGAAACCTCAATGATTTGGTATCAATGTATATGCAACCACCTGTTTCAGTCAGGATGCCTATCTAAAAATTTCACCTCAAGTCTTTCACTTGAGTCTTCTAATAGCATCATGTAATGGACAAGCACATGGGAACCTTTCCTGATTTGAGTATGGGGCCTGCTGGTATACATATGGTGCATATACAGGAACTCTGCAGAGGTGAGCCAGAGATACAAGAATATTTCATAAATTATCTATAACAAAAAAAAAAGAGAGAAGGTTAATTCGTAGGTGTGATGACAATTCCTGAAAGTTTTATGAATAACAATTCTTAAAAGAACATTGTTTAAAAATGAAGAAATTCTTTCCAGGCATTAACGGTAAAACTTTCTCTGAAGTCTTCTACTTGTACACAAGTAATGATTCAGAGGAATGGCGGAAACTAAAATTTAGAGGCATATGCAGTGGTACAGTTGTCTGCATTTTGGCCTCTCTCGAGGAAATTGGCATTCTGATCACAAACAATCTTTTCCTTAAGTTAAACATTTCATTCTCTTGGGTGTTTGTTGCTAATGGAGACAAAAATACCACTCTCATCTGGATTTCATACAATTCACACACATATCCATCAAGTGCACTATTTTCTCAGCAGAAGTAGAATTTTAACAGTTTTTTGTGGCTTTTGACACATCATCACTTACAAAGGGCCTTCCTTTAGGAGTCTATGCAGAGAGACCTGGTGCAAAATTTGGCTTTGTGTTATTCACAAATGGATAAACAGATGTCATTTATAGATTTTTACTAACAAAAACCAAATGACATCATGCAAAGATCTGTCACAACAATGTCTCTCTTATTTTCTCTCTGTGCTATCCATGTTATATTTGACCTGTCTACTCAATAGAATGCTCCCACTACTTTCTTGATTTCTGCCAATAAATATTTGGGGACAGCTGTGTCCTTCATGATGCAAAGCGCCGTTTAGAGGGGATTAGTAAACCTATGAGTTTCTGCACTACCCCGCAGCCCCACCATGGAATTAATTTTTCTAAGTTTTAATACATGACCTCACTTTCTAGGAGCCATGAGTACAATAAGAGTTGGTGAATTAAAGCACAATGATTTGGAGGTGTTAGAGACTTTATTATTGAAAGTCAATGTGACATAGTAAAAAGAAAATGGCTTTTGGAGCCAGACAAATTTGGGTTTAGCTTTTTGTGTGGATTTTCACTCTACATTGAGTTCAACAGGTGGCCCTGAGCAGAGGACTTAGGCTCTGTGACCACCTATTTTCTTGCCTAAATAGTGAGGCGGGGGGTGGGGGAACCTACCTTGAAAGTTTTAATGTGAAGATTAAATTTACAACAAAGAAAAAGTACCTCTAGCATTTACTAGGTGAACAGGAAAGGCCAAAGCAAAGAGTTGCTCAATATTAAAAATTAAATGTTAAATAATATTAAAAATTAAATAGTTAAAAATGAAAGAAATTTTCATTCTCTCTACAAGCTTAAATTATATAACTTCAAGAAAATTTTCATCCATGATCTTTGTCATTTTTAAAATGGCACATTTCCATTTTGTCTGTCATAACCTGCATGTTCTGCCAATATGTGATCCTCTGTTAACCATCCTGAGTGTGTCACAGCGACTCGACAGTGTTTGGGCCAGCGACGGGCCTGCTGGGCAGCCCACCCTTTCTACACTGTGCAGTACTCCGGGAGCCAGCCAGCATGTGTGCTGAGCGGCCGCTGCGTGAGAAGGGCTCAACTGGGAAACCTCACATTTCTAATCTCACTGAATCCTTGTAACAACAGCAGAGGCCACCTTAACACCCATTTATAGTTAAGGACAATAAGGTTCTGAGAGGTTAAGCAACTTGCTCATGATCACCCAGACCTTGTTTCAAAACCCGGGTAATTTTCTAAATTAGTCTTCTGTTCATGGAAGCAGAATATATTTAACAAAGCTTCCAGTAAGCAAACTATTCCTGGGGATAGCACTTGCTCTCCCTTGGCGCCATGATGCATCAGATTTGGAAACAATTTTAGAAATTGTCCATATTACCCTATTATTTTAGAGTTGTAATAAATGAGACAGTAGATGGGTTCAGGATTAGATCAGGTTGGAGCTTGAGTCTCATGACACCCAGAAAAATAAAAGAAAAATAAAGCATACAGCATGATTTTTTTCCACTTTCTTTAATTTTATTGTCTTTTTTACAGAGAAAAATCTTTGCAATAATTTGGGCTCTTTGGAATTATAGAGTCACAAAATGATAACTATGTGTGACAGAGATTGGGTGATCATTTTAAGTCCTCACATCTTACAAATGTGGAAATAGAAGGAGTTTTAGTTAGGAAAAGTCACTTGTTTATGTCATCAGCTAGGAAGTATCATGCATGTCAATAATACCTTTCAATTCCTAGTCTAATGCTATTGATAACTACACTATCCTATTTCTTTCATTAAGCCTTATTACTTAACCTGTAATGCAAAAAGTTCATGTTAGATGAAGACAAAGTTTTCAAAGCATTTTCTTCAACTCCAAAAACTCTAATAATCTTTGAAGGAAAATAGACAAGCTGGAAAGGTCTGTGTCACCATTTTAGTTTAAACATTCTAGGTCAAAGTAACAGATCAAAACGTGTAATGGCTCAAATACCATAGAAATATATGTCTTTTTACTTAATAGTCTAAGGTGTTTATTTCTTTCCATTAACAGTCCAAGGTGGATGGTAAAGTAGTAGAGAAGGGACTCCGGGGGGGCTCAGGCCCATGCCAGGGATCCAGGCCAATGGCAGCTCTGCCATCTTAACACAGAGCTTACAAGGTCACCAGCCTGCCTCCTCCCCATTCAGCCAGAGAAGACAGGCACACAGGAGGTCATTATGGACAAAACTTGGAAGTGGCACTCGACACCTTCTGTCATGTTCCGTTCTCTAGGACTCAGTTACGTGGCTACATCTTCAAGGGAAATAGAGTCAAAGTGTGTTCCCAGAAGATGAAGAAACAGATTTTGGTGAACATTTTTTATACTTCTGGGGTGCTTTCAAAGAGTTTTTTGAACATGAATACGTTTGGGTTTCATTTTTTTTTTTTTCTGATGATGTTTGTTTCTCTGAATGTTTGTGGGTCTCTTTGTATGTATACGACTTGCTCTGTTTTTCATGAGTGCCTTTCTCAATACATGTTTGAATCTTTTTCAGGATAATATAATTCTCTCAGTATGGGTGTACTGCTTTCTCTGTGTCCATCTTAATATGTGAATGCAGCACATTTTGATATATATGCTTTCTTCAATTTGGAAAATAGGTTTTTGTTAAATACAGGAAACTATAGGGATTAAATGATTGTTAAACAGTAATGGAATCTCTGATAATACCTAACCAGCATTCCCCAACTGTTGAAGCATTTCACAGATTGCTTTCCTACATTTGTTGAATTTTAAGCATTAAGAAACCTGTCTTTTGCTAATAAGAACTTATCAGCTCAGCTAATTTGCATAGTGAAACTAAATATGCAGTTAATTTGCACATTTAAAAATGTTTAAAAAAAAACCATTTTCTTTTGCACACTGGGGGAGGCTCTAAGTTGCCCAAATAAGAAACTTTAACTCAAAGACAACCAGAAAGCCCATGGATATACAAATAGGACTAATTGGTATTTGGTTTATAGCTACATGCTGACAACGATTAAGTTAATTATAAGGCACATGGTGCTAAATTACTATCTTTTTCATACATTATCTGAAACAGCAAGAACCCCAGAGAGGTTCTGGTTCAAAATCTAGTTATTATAAACAAGAATAGATTTGAAATCATTTCCAGAGTTAACCAGTTAACACATTCCAGTACAATTATTGTAATATTCAGAAAAACATTACATTTTATAAGAAGGAAATCAAGTAAAGACATACACAGTTGGCTAAACACTAACATAGTTGCCAAGTGTTTTTGCAGTATTTCGGTCCTGAAAAACTGAGGTGTCAATAATGAGTTCTAAGGCAACATTTAAAGAAAAAATAGGAGAAATTTTGTTATGGATGTAATAGGGCCAGCACCTATTGGCCATATAAGAGTGAAATAGGAATTGATGCCAAGAACCTTTCATTTTTTCAAAGAGAGCTAGAGCAGAAAATAGATAGTTGTAGAAGCAGATTGTTTGTAAATTAAAACATTCTGTTACATTGTAGATAAAATTGTCCTTTGAGCTCCAGAGAGTAAGACTGGCTATCACCAAAACCCTTGTTGACTTCCAAACTTTAAGAAGTACATTCCCAAGTCATTAATGAGTCCATTCCATTCTGTTCTACCATTTGGATTTATTGCAACCATATGTGAATTTAAATCTATTCAAATGACTGAAATTTACCAGAAGCAGAAGAGGAAGAATTGTTTCTCTAGTGCTTTTTGGGATGAAATGTTTTTCAGTAACTGAGTCGCTAGCTTTACCATGTAGTAACTTCCTTCCGATGGACATCCAGAAGTAGGCCTTCTGTACTATATAAATGTCTGAGCAACAAGACTTTAGTTATGTGCATGATTAGTATGAATAAATAACATTACTGCTATCTGGATTATGGAGTATAATTGAAAGGGGCTGTAAAATAGTCTTGCAGAAAAATTCGAAGAATTTATAAACTTCATAGCCTTTCATTGACTTCTAACATGTTTTCTTAGACCCAAATTGATTATTGACAGTATTTGATGGCAAAGAAATTCAGAATTTCATGGAAAGACACGTAAAAGGATCAGACAGACATGATAGAGAGCCCTCAGTTCCATAACCTTCAACATTTACATTCCTCAGTCATTTTCATTGCTTCTCTCCCTCCTCCACCACTCCCCATCCTCTTCCTGTTGAACCTTAAACAACCAATGAACCACAACGCTTGCAAACAACAGCTCTCAGAAGAAGCATCCTGGCAGACACAGAGATGGAACTGTACCAATGATACCGAGGCAGGAAAATCCGGAATAATCTCCAGTTGTTGTAACTTTGAGCAGTTCGAGACAAAAAACTGCTGAGCCAAACCACAAGGACTCATACTGGTCTCTTCTCCTCCCCCAAAGGACTCAATTTTGCTTCAACTCAGAGAATTACCTGGTCTCCAGGTGTTCTCTCATGCACATTGACAGAATAAAGCCTTTAACCACTCTTTGAAATACTTAAATTATTTTCTGTAGACAGATGATCAGGCTAGGAGGAGACTGGGGCCAGTTTCTCATTTTCTTCCTTTTCTTTGACCCTTGTTCTTCTCTGTTTAAGCCTTAGGGCCCCTTAATCTTGTATGGTTAGCACTAGTAATTTATAAGCCAGTTTTAAATTTGTGTGTGCTTGTGACTATCAAATCATGAATGTTGAAACTATCAAAGCATAATTTACCTATATAACAATGGTAATACTGGTAACAATACCAGTGAGGTCATGAGAATTTGTTTATTGTTTCTTTTTTCTTTTTAACAATAAAAAGAAATATTTATAACAAATTGGTATAAATTTTCATAATGACCCTTGAATTAATAATTTTACTAAACAAAAATAACAAATAAACTAAGCTGATATGTCCTAGGTAGATTGTTTAACAGGTAGTTTTATTCAGAGCTACAAGTGTGCGCATCCCCATACAGTGTGGTCCGCACGCATTAGTTGTGAGTTTACACATCCCCACCACCCCCCTCCCACCTGCCGCCGGTACTTTCAACCATAAAAAACAATGGTGAACTAGCACCTCTTATGTTTATCGTTTCTTTAATGCTACTTGAGCATTAATTATTTTATTAAGAAAATTTCAGGACTTCAAATACACCACCAGAAAAAAAAAATCTGGATTAATGAAAACACGTAAAATAAGAGTGCATGTCTTTTTATGTCATGAGCAAAACAAGCAAACAAAAAGTAACCTGTTTCATTTATAAATAAATCTGGGTAAAAGATGTGGAAAAATGTAGACTAACCTTTAGGCAGCAACAAAATTTTAGCACTTCTTTTGCTGTTCAGAGAATCAAAAAAGAATAGTTAAGGGAAAAAAAAACTTGTAAAAAACTATTTTGCACAAATAAGGTTCTATCCCTAAAGCAGACTGATTATTGGAAATGTACCCATCATGTTATGGTCTTTGATTTGTACCAGTTTGGAAATATTTAGAGATGGTTATCAGTGGTTAGCAAGTAAAATATATTTAATGATACTTAACTTTCATTCTAAAAGGTATAGACAAATAAAAAGCCAAGACTCACAGTGAATCACTAGTGCAAACTCTTTATCACACAGAGATAATGATTTATAATTGTAGTATTTTGTATACTGAAAGTTTGCCCATATACATACCTTGTTCTTTGTAGCACAACCGAAATGATAAATTATATTATTTCCATATGAGAAATGGAACAACTAAAAGAAAGGGCTATTAAGTGGCTTGCACAGTTATCCACATGGTCTGTAGGGGAATTAATACTAGAAGCCAGATCTTCTGACAATACTACAGACATAAGATTTAGCTCTTGTAACTGAAAATAAACACAGTATGAAAACAGATAGTTTTAACAACAAATAAATTAGTTTTAAAAATTATGTAACTTCTTGACCACCAAGGTTTTGATATTTAAATCCATTACAAGTATCAGAATATAAAGATTTATGGTCTGCTAAGGAAACAGCCATGTTGGATATACACTCGATAAAATTTATGACATTTGGCAAGTTATTGGGAGGAAATATTCCCTAAATTTAACATAAGCTTTGCATGTTATTTGCTAGTATTATTGAGAATATGATCAGACAAAATATTCTACTGTTAGTATAGATGAAAATTATATGAATATAGCCTATTTTTTTTTATATTCAACCACTTATATCGTGTTGCAGTGCACCATGGAGAGCCACTAATAGAAGAGTCCTCATTTGGCAGTGTGCTTAGATGACATGCTAGTCAAGAATACATCTGAGTTAGAACACCTGGCAAACCCAAGTAGATTCTAAAGCATCCCTCCAAGGCATACTTACATCTCAGAACAAATAACTTCGTGCTTCAATTCCCTGGAATGCATTCTTTTGGTGACTGAATAATTTCTATTGCAACTTGCTTAAGCAAATTAAATTAAACCTCAAAATTTTAATGGTGGTAGAGGTGGAAAAGAGAGATTTAAGAAAGGATTACAATTAATATTTAAAATTTGCTCATGTAAAATTTTTACTTGATTTCTCAGTAACACATATTAGTATAGCTTTCAGCATCTTATAGAAACATTTCATTGGAAGAGGCTACAGTGAATTAAATAATAAGGTTGTCAAATTGTATTTATCATAGGAAGATCTTTTAGTTTTACCTATTTCTCTATGTTCCAATTTATAAGCATATTCTAGACAGAAAATTTAAACTGGTATTAGGCAATTAGACAAGTAAAATGTAATATTTTTATGTGTTAACTTAGTTTTATGGATATAAAAAAAATCTTATTGGTGATTATGAAAAGACCACATTTAGGAAACCCAGATTTTAGTTTAAACCAGGCTAGAACTTTCCATTGTAAATTTCACTCAAGTGTACAATTAATGGACTGAACTTGCATGACTTGTAGGAAGAAGGGCAAAGTAGTCCCTGAAGGTTTCGAATATTGGGGATTTCTCACGTATTTTTGAATGTATTTCTAAATATGCTAGGGATGAGATTGATAATCTCTCCATACTCATTCCCTTTTTTACTAGTGGGAGCAAATGGGTATAAAGAACTGAATTCCTTGCCTTTCTTTATAGACCAGGAGAGCATGCATTAAAAGCTAATATATCTCTTTTATGATTCAGGTAGGCCCATTGGGGTAGGGTAGGAAAGAAAGCAAGTGCTTCTCCACACACTAATTGGGGTCCATTGACTCGAAGAGCAGACAGTCTCCTCACTAATTGGAAAAAAAATGTTTTCTCTTTCTCGGTATGGATTTAGACCATAGCTGAAAGATAAGTTAACCTCTATCCTTGATAGATGTGCTTACTTTAATAGTTTCATTAGTGAGATAAACTATTAAAGTGAGACTGTTGATCAGGAAATGCTAATTGTATGTTTTGCTTCCTTCATCTATGGGGTAGATGTTCATAGTCACACTTTGGCATTTGGTAGTGATGGATGTCATTTTCATTTGGGCAAACCTGAGTAAGATACTTGAGCTTACATGACTTAGATGTGGGGCAATATATGTGGATAATATCTATATAAAATAGCAAACACATATAGTGCTATTACATGATAAGAACTCTTCAAACATTTGAATATAACAATCTATTTAATCTTCGTAACTAATGATACAGGTGCTATTATTATATTCACTTTACAAATCTAGAAATGTGTCATAGAGAGGTTAAATAAATTGCAGGTGGCTACAGAGTGGAAAAGCAAGGATATTAAGCAGTTTGCTGCCTGAATCTATGCTCTTAACACTCTGCTATATAAAAGTATAATGATGGTGATGACAATTGTGATGACGAGTATGATGACAATGACGGTGATGATATTTATTAAACTCTCGCTATGTGCAGGTACTGGGCTGAGCCCTTTGGATATGTTAATTTATTTTGTCATTATAAAAAACCTCTTAGATAGGTAGACCTGAAGAAAGTGAGGGAAACATTTAATAAATCCAGAGAGGGAGATTTAATCCTATGGAGAAAATTGAAGTTTTTCTGAGGGAATGGGAGTGAGATTTAGAGGAAAGGATCTGAATCAGGAAGTTCTTTGAGAAGGGGTATGCACCAATGAAAGGACAAGAAAATGAAGATTAGAGAAGGTATCCATATATGACTTCCATACTCAGTCACAAAGTAAACTCAAAGTTGGCTAGAACTTTAAGATTTTCCAGCTTGTATGAAAATTTCCTTCTAAATCTTAACCCTTCAGTTAAAAAATGCACATGTCTATCAAAATCTTGTGGGCTGGCCTTGAGAAACAAAAGGAGCAGTTGAGCTCTACTCCATACCTCCTGAACATGGAGCAAAGTGGGACAGCAACTTATCAGGTGGACCATGACATGAGTTTCCGCTGGTCGTGGGCAGTAGCAAAGGACAGCCCACTGCAGAGCCAGGAGATATGGAGTAGAGTCATAACACTGGGGAAGAAGCACAAGAAGCAACACACCAAACCTTTCACTTTTTAAAAGATTAGAGAAACAAAAGATATTCATTCAATGAAAGATGGACTATTCAGTTAGGGGAATGTGGTACGAAGTATTTTTTGTTAACTAAACCACATGCTATCTCACTTTGTTCCTGGAGCCTTTTAGTTCCTGGTCTGGAACCAACTCACACAGTATGAGGTGCTAGTAAGTGAGCTTATCTGCATTTTAAGTACCTTTAGGAATCTGGTAAAGAAGAAGAAATACATGATCTAGAAATATTCTCTGAAATTAAGTACCTGAGTACATTTATTAAAAATGTCCACATATATTTTGATAGAATTCATTAATTCTTTATACTAAATGTAGACAATCCTATATACCCTACCTACTTCACAGAGTTGAATTTAATGTATTTCAGTTTAGTTTGGCTTTGTTGAAAATGAAATGAGATGATACAGGTGGGTGACAGGCTATATAAATGGCAGCAAACTGGGAATACTTGAGAGACAATTTTGTCACTTTTCATTGGTGGGTATTGATATGCTTACTTCAAACTTGAATGCAAGAATTTTCTGGTTTGAACCAAGGTTATTTTGGATGTAAGAAATAGAATATCACCTTAGCTTAACCTCAATACCATCAATAAATTAGAATGGTGTTAGCTTACCTAATAAAGCCCAGAAGGGCCAGGCTTCACAAGAGACAGACAAGGAAGCAAAAGTCTCCAGGAACAAAGTCAGATCTTTTCTTTCTTCAAAGTTTCTGTCATGTGCTTTGCCCCTCTCTCTAGCAATACTTGGCTAGACCCAGTGTGTCCCAGGTCCTTCTATCAGATGATCAATCTAGACTGAACAATTTCTTTTCTATTTAATTAAAAATGTGCAGGAGAGATCATCCGATTAGCCCAACTTGGTGGAGGTATTATCCCGTTGTCCGTCAAGTATGGTGGGTGAGGAGGTGGGAATTGGGCAGTGCGTAGGGTCATATCAGAAAAACTTGATGTGGAAAGACCATCCCTACTTGAGAAGAAGAAGCACTCAGGAAAACACAGGATAGGTCATGGGTTGAGCAAGTCTTCAGAATGATAGCAATGTAATCTAAAAATTATTTCTAGAAAAAATCTTTCTTTGTCTTTACATACACTCTTATACACACTCATACATTTATATACATATGTGTTTATGATGAGCAAGGATGGGATCAATTCCATTAAAATAGCTGATTTTTTTCTTTTACTACCTGACTACAGATGCTCACTTTGAATCAGGCATTAGACATCTATTAACATAGAGTCAGTTTATAAGTGGATTTAAAATAATAACAGCTGCCTGTGGTAGATTAAAATTTTGTTCAGCAAATACTCACTCTCTCCCTCTTCATCTCCAAGGCAAAAACATATTTTTGCACCCCATTGATGTTGGGCTTGACCGTGTGACTTTTTTGCAACTGGATAGTAGCAGACAATGTGTGAGTAGAGCCCTGAGATACGCTTGCAGCGGTGGCTTGCTCACTGTGCTCCTGCCTTTGACTGTGAGAAGCTCATGCTTTGGGTATCCAGTGGCTCAAGGCGATGAGAGGCATGTAGAATAATAGATTTCGACCCATCCCATATCTTGGAAGCCAGACGGAGGAACTTATCCAAGATAGGTGAAATCCAAGGGTGCTGCAGACATGTGAGCAAGAAATAAATGCTTGTTCTAGAATGCTGCTGAAATTTTGTGTGGTTTGTTATTCAGCAAAATGTGACTGCGATACAACCTGCTTGCCGTGTAGTAGGCATGTTATTTCACTTACTACCCACTTCACACTACGAAACTTAAGTTAAATGCCCAGATTTTTATCATATAGCATCTGTTATGTTGAGTTTTAACTTATCTTTTATAAAAACTGAATGCATTCAACTCATCTTTATTATATGTGTTATTATTACCATGGTTACTTACTCTTTTCTTCTTTTTTTTTATGTTGACTAAAAGATAGTCTGAGTTCAAATTCTCATTAACTTTAAGAATTAGAGTTATCCTATTGATAGCTAAATATGAATTCAGTTCTAATTTGGAATTCTTAAGATATATTTTTTTCACATTGATTTCAAACACTGAACATTTTATACAGCAAGGAGTAAGGTTTTAAATACTGCCAAAGAAACAAGAATACAAATATAATAGGTAGACGAAAGTTAAACACTTTTTTTGCATGTGGTTCTTTCTCTACTTCTTGTTTCTTCTTGTTTTTTTTTTTTCTTTTTTTTTCTGTTACCCAGGCTGGAACACAGTGATATGATCATAACTCACTGCAGCCTTGAATTCCTGGGCTAAAGCAATCCTCCTGCCTCAGCCTCCCAAAGTGCTGGGATTATAGATGTGAGCCACTACATGTGGCCCTACTTACTGCTTCTTTGTTCATGACTTCCTTTAGTGAGTAACACAGACTTCTGTGGTAGCTCAAGATGTATTGATATTCAATGGTAGAACACCTATTCATAATATACCAGTCTTATGTTTTATAATTTTTAAAATGTCTTTCTGAGTAAAATAACTTTCAAAATCAACTGTATTAAGGAAAATAATTTCATGGGAAGGTTTTACATATACATATAGTGCATTACATCTCTAACTGGTTCAGTGTAACTAAATAATTTTAGGCTGTAGTGGATTTTAGCCTAATGAAGAATCAATTTAAAACACTGTCTAGGGTGGCTAGGTAAGTTCAATGTTATTTTGATCCAGGAACTTTTTAGCATTTAAACAAGGAGAGTAATAATAGCAGTTAATGATTTTTCACAAAGACGTGCTTCTCTAACAGCTTCAAGTGACCACACAGGTTTCTGTATATAATAAGTTCAATTCTCTTGAACTGGATGTTTGCAAATGTTTGAAGAAAATAATTTAAATTGGGTACTTATTAATAGAAAAGAATAAGAATTGACTCATGAAGGAAAATAGTACCTGTTTTTTGTTTTTTAAATTTAAGGCTGATGCTTAAATTTTTAAAAAAAGTATAAAAAGTCAATTCAGGAAAAAGCAGCCAAAGTGCTTTACAAAAACTATTACTGACAGCATACACATTCTGTTCTAAATGCATTCGGGAGGAACCATGATATTTTTATTTATTCATTTACATGTCCACCAAACCACACACAAAGCTATAGAGATATATGTATCTGAAAGATCAATTCTTAACATCTGTGTCTTTCCAGCAATATCTGACCATTAGGGAGCTACACTCCCTTGTAGTTGCTGGGGAAACAATGACAGAACTCAAGCCAGGAATCAATTAAACTGAGAAGACTGTTCCATATCTTTGTTTTCTGGGAAGAGAACAGGTGTTTAATAATTTACATAAATTATGCAAAATCTAAGGCATTTACAGTAACTAGACACTTAGCAACAGACTTGAATGAAGAGGTAAATTGGCTGATGATGTTTGGCATTACAGCGGCGCCTGCTAGCACTGCTATTGTTATGGTCTGTCAGCACTTCCATTACAAACACTGTTTTTCAGGGATTTATATTTCAGTCCTAAAACCTGTCTTAGTATTTTATTTTTTTTAAGACTATAGTAGACATGGCCCTTGCCTGGTAATATATCTTATTTGTGAACTAAGAATTTTGTGTGTGTAGACATAATTTGAATTATATTTAAGTTATTGCAACAAGATAGTAATGGAATTTGAATTTAAACTCTTTTCTCTAGCAAAAACTCAGAAACGACTCCAATTGAAGAATGTTCCTTAAATATCACTTAAAATTTGCAATGTGAATTTGAACATTTGTATAATATAATATTATATAAACTGTGTTGGGGGCTTTATTTTTATTTTATTTATTTATTTTTCTTTATTGAAGTATACTTTACATATCACGCCTTTACTCCATTTTAATTGTACAATTAAATGATTTTTAGTGAATTTACCAAGATGTACAGTTAATCACATAATCAGTTTTAGAGGAATTCCTTCCCCCTATTGAGACCCCTAATTCCCTTCCCCAGCTACTTTTCAAGCATGTCCCACCCCTCCACAGTGCCCACCACATCGCTCAGATGTGGGTTTATCCCCCACCCCCCAAATCCCTAGTGAACACCACCACCATTTGAGCCCCATAGTGTTAATCAGTCAGTACCAATTTGATGGTGAGTACATGTGGGGTCCATTCTTCTGATCTTGTGTCACCTCACTTTGAATAATGGGTTCAAGCTTAATACAGGATAATATAAGTGGTGCTAGCTCACTCTTGTTTCTTAAAATTGAGTAGTATTCCATTGTAAACATATACCAAATTTTAATAATCCACTCATGAATTGACAGGCACTTGGGTTGTTTCCACGACCTAGCAATAGTGAATTGTGCTGCCATAAACATATGTGTGCAGATGTCTTTATAATAGAATGTCTTATGCTCTTAAGAGCAGTTTTTTTCTTAGCCTCCATCGGTTGAAAGGAGTGATGGTTTGATATCCACCAATCATCAGGGTGAATATATCCCATTCCTAGAGATGGATTCTACAGTTGTATTTAAAAAAATGCCTGATGTTTTTCTAGCTTCCTTCCTTCCAAATTCTTGTTTCATTGACAGTCTTTAGGCTATTAGCTACATTTCCTAGAGATCTTGAACATAGGAAGATCAGTATTGGTTCCAGGATGATTTATCACATTTATAGAGTGGGCACACCTGTGCTGCCCTATTGTTAATTTAGAGTTTGGTCTCTAGTCCCTTCCTCAGTCCTGTGTGATATGATTATAGTGAGTTTATTCTCTAGACCAAGACACAGTGCAAAGCTAACACAAGAGTGCTGGGTGTAAGGCTCTCACAATCAGCTGTGAAGGAATCAGGAGGGATGTAGCCCCTACAGCCACCCACAAGGACCCCTGCCCTGTGGCAGCTCTGGGAAGAGAACCTGAGGGCTGCACATGGTCCCTTCCCA